>CBVK0100511688.1:0-10880 GCA_900067695.1 Picea abies
AAAACTATATATATATATATATATATATATATATATATATATTTTAATTTTTTTATATACAACGTTTCCCCTAGCGTTTCCATTTTTTGAGGGCCTGTTTTGTATCGTCTCGGTTTCGAAAACTCAGAAACGTTTCCCCGTTTCGTGCAACTTAGCATTAAACATTGTTTGCAAATCAACTGACAAAAATACACAGCCAAAACACAATATAAAACATAATATCATAGCCAAGTTCTATTGGGGATATTACAGTGGTATCAGAGCTGTGCATCTTGCCAACTTGAGGGGAAATCAATAAAAAGACATTTTCATATTGTTTTCGTGAAGTAACCAAACTTATTGCAGCGATGCAGTGCTTTAAGAAGATAAATCCGGAACGCCTGGCTGAAATTACAAGGGAGTTAGTAGTGGTTTGATATAGGCCCTACTACCAGGATTATCTAGCATTGGGTGAGGAAATCTGTGCAGCTTTGCCCTTTCGAGGCTATTACAACCTTAAGTACGAAAGCTGGCCCAAAGATTTGGACGAGGATTACTTGAAAGGCACATGGTAGAAATTGAGGAGAGATGAGCATGAAGGACAGGCAAAGTGTGCATCTAACCATGAGGAGGATGTGTGCAGAGAGAAATACCAAACAACAACCTATGATACACCATAAGAGCTGACCGATGAGGTCGATGATACTAGTGTGTTGGATGGGAAAGATGAGGATGAAACATCTTGTCCTACTCATGATGACTACGAGGATATGTTCCAATTAGTCGATGTTGAGGATCTAACATCTCTCCTTATGTATGATGATGATGATGAGGATGGTTTAAGTGTGCTAGCATCCAACTTTGACGTGGATTCAACACCTTATCCTATTTATGACATGTATGATGATGCATGCGTGGAGGATGACAACAAAGGACCTGATTTGGTGGACGAGAACAGATCAGGGATCTTGTATGAGGAGGATAGTCTGCGTGAGACCCATCATTGCATAGTATCAACCAGTGAGTCAGTTGGTCCCTTATGTGACAGCCTAATGCATGTTGATGAAATAACATTGCGTGATTTGGAGAACTGACTATTGGTCATAGAGGAGCAAATTTTGCAGATGTTGACGAGGGCAGAATGTGCTCATAAGTTTATTGAAGATCTTTTGTGGAAAACTCAGATGGAAGAGAGACAAAAAGGAGTTGCAGATGGAATCACTAGTGCTCAATTACGCATCATCAAAGAAGCACTAGAGCAGATGAAAACTGATTACTTGCAATAGTTCATGGATAGGGACCTTGCTCTTATGTTTGTTGAAGACAAGGAAAGGGAGATTGAGGAGCTTTGTTACCAGCTGAGTTTGGCATGCTCTTCATCATTGAAAACAACATAGACTCCATCGTCCTTGGCAGCCGTGACACATGAGGGCATAGGTGACACTTACAATTTGAGGGAGGAGCCTCTTGTGACGATTTTGCACGAGGAGCGTTCAAAGTTGTAGATGCTTCAGGAGAGGTATGACACAGAGGAGTTTGGCCATGCGACTGTTTTGCATTATGGGGATCATGAGCCGCTTTTGTTGGAGAGCCTACTAAAGGCTCAAGGTTTAGCTATGGAGGAGATGGTTGAACACATCCCTTGTGGACCAGGCCACAAGGAAGTATATGCATCAATGGATTGGATAAACATGTCTATGACAAACATGGGCATGATCTGGGGAATAGGTTCATGTGACATTAGTAAAGTGATAGATACAGTAGCACCTACAGGATATAGGATGGTACAAGACGACAACAATGCGTAGGGGTATTCATTGGCACGCGATAGTGTACAATGAAGTTGCGGGGTATTGCCGCCAGGGAGATCTCCCGACGGAGTCTTCGAGCACACCATTGAGCTGAGGTTGTCCAGGATTGGTGAGTGGATGGGTGAGCCTCAGGGGGCAGCATATCCCTTGATGATAGACCTTCATATGGGATATCATTAGATTAGGATCAGGGAGTAGGATAGGCACATGTTTGCTACCAGACTTCATTATGATCTCTTGGTCGTACCTTTGGACTTGACCAATGCACTAGTAACTTTCCAGTCTTGTAGGCAATGGTAGTGGCATTTAGTGCTGCTATTTGATGCCCTCATAGTATACAGCAGGACAAGAGAGGATCACTGGAGTCAGTTGGATGAGACAAGAGGCATTGTGACTAGTGCACAAATTGCATAGGAGGAGATACAGATTCGGTTGGATCGGTTTACAGAGATTTCAACAGGCATTGGGAGTGGTAGACTTCCAATTTGTTGGGATCCTGACATTCTTCAAAGTGATAAACTACTTCAAATGATGAGGATGATCGGCAAGATCGTGTCATATTGGACTGCATCATTGTGGGGATGTTGTGAGAGGAGTTGCTGAGCTATGGCGATATAGGTTTTCCCTCATGATACCCAGGATCAAGTTGATCTGCAGGTTGACAGACTTTGACTTCACTGAGATGTTTTGGTGAGGCATGATCTAGGGTAGTGAGTTCAGTACTTTCAGGGATTTCAGCTTGGGGGTGTTACCCCCAACCTAGGGGTAACTAAGGAGATCATGTCTCGAGGCCCACAGGTTGTAGATCATGTCTCTGTAAGCTTTTTTCCTCAAAGCCTTCTTACTTTACAAGCTTACCTGGCAACTCCACTGAGGGTGAAACCCTCACTCCCTTTGGTGATCTTGAAAAGATTATCTGGTGACTCCACAAAGTTCAGGGAGGTACACCAATCCTCCCAAGTCTTACAGAAGAAGGCCTCCCCGAGACTCTCCTATAGTAAAATCATTGTTTGGAGGGAGCCTTCCTTTAAACACAATGTCTAACGCCCAAACTCAGACCCATAATCAAAACCAGACTAATAACCAAAATCAAAAGCAATGGGCATCCAAACTCTTTAAGCCATTAGACATGACGGGCATTCCAGGTTATCCTCGACAGATGCCTCCTAAGTATGAAAAATGGTTGCCTAAGTTCACTAGTAATGATGTAGTTAGCGCTGAAGACCACATGAGTAATTTCTCGGCCTTTTTCCAACTTCACCCTATCAGTGATGACGCTGAAGATTTGGCAATGAAATTATTCTCTGCCACTCTTTATGATGGCGCCAGAAGATGGTATAATGGTCTCCCTGATGCTAGTATCACATCTATGGATCAATTAGAAGAAGTCTTCCTCAAAAGATGGAGTGTTAAAGAGGATCCTAACATGTTACTAGCTAGACTTAATGATATCAAGAAGGTTGAGAATGAGACTGTTAGGGAATTCCATGACAAATTTGAAAGACTTTTGCAACAAATCTCTAAAAGCCACCATCCTTCGAACAAATTTCTTCTTTTTCTTTATACCAAGGCTTTTTCGGGACAAATGGGTTTTCTTATCAAGGAGAAGGCCCCTAAAACAATTCAAGAGACTCATGAGATCGCTCTCAAGATTGAGAACAACCTGTCAACATCCAAGGTAGAGCCTTTTTCCGCCCCAAGAGTTAAGATTGATGCCAAACCCAAAGTAGTACACAATGCCGAGTCGACCTCGAAGATTGGTGCTATCTTAGCAAAGCTTCAACTAATTGTAGATGGCATAGTAAAGAATCAAGAGTTGATGATGAATAGGATTGTAAACTTAGAAAGAGCCTAACAACAGGCTCCCAAACCTCCTTACAAATGGCAATTTCAAAAGATTGGCCAAGGTTTCGAACCAAAGAGTGATTAGAGGTCCCTAACACTTTAGCTCCCACAAATGTAGTAGAAGAAAATCTATGGTGTTTTCAATGCAGAGAATCACATTGGGAGCATGAGTGCCCATTGAACAATAAGGATCATGATCAAGTGAATATTATGAGACACGCCTTTGCTGAAGAACCACAGTATTGCTTCAACATCACACCCGAACAACATGAGAGAGGCCTAAAAGAAGTAGCTAGGAAGGCTAGGATGGAAGTTATAAATAGCCTTGATCAAGAGTCAAGAGAGAAGTTGAAGAAGCAAGAGTTGCAAGTGTACATTAGGCAAAAATGAATGAACCAACTTCCCTCTACTGACCCTAAAACTTCACAACCAAGACCTCCACCTATGAATATGATCCTCCCTAAAACCACTCTTAAAACCAACAAAGTTGACTTGAATTTTGACTTGGAAGGCACCTTGGCTAAAATGCATGTGACAGCCCCTTTGAAGGAAATTATTAAGGTTCCATCCATGAAAGAGAGGTTCAAGAAGTTCTTCAATGTGTTGGATGAACCAATACACCCTCCTATTATGTTACAAGCAGATCATTTCAGGGTACAATATGATGGCCACCCACCTTTCTTCATGTCATTGCAAATGAATAACAAGTGTTTGAATAATTGCATGCTTGACTCCGGAGTAGGTGCAAATATGATGTCCTTAAAAGTAATGGAGCAATTAGGATTGAAAACCACACGACCTTATAGGAATGTATGTGGATTTGAGTCTAGGGCCATACCTACACATGGAGTAGTTGAAAATGTTGAAGTACACCTTACCAAGTATCCTGAGAGAGTTATTCAAATTGATATCGTGGTGGTAGATGTCCCTGATGTATGGGGCATGCTTTTGTCTAGAAAGTTTGCTGCAATGTTGGGTGGCACGCTAGAAATGGACTTGACTTATATCAATTTACCCATGAAGGATGGAAATATTACATGCCTACCCAATATGCCAATGGCTAAGGCTTATGTATAAGAAATTGATAATGAACCTAAAACTAATGAAGCACTTGAATCAACAAAAGAAGCCCCTCCTATGTTTTCCCCTGATGATTTTCCTTTCGCCATAGAGGAGGACTTTGATGAAATACAATGACCAAAGAAAGAGGAATATCAACAACTACTTGACAAGTACAAGGACAAAGAAGTTGGCTCTGTCAAACTACTAAAGAAAGAAGACAAGGATATATTGATTAAACCAAGCCAACAAGAAGTCCTTAAAGCTGAATCCTACCCTCCTCCCTCGAGATAATATACCAGAGTGATACAAGAACCAATGAAGCTTGAAGTGAAGGAATATCAGGAGGGAGACATGGTATTGATGTGGGACACAAAGATGGGCGAGCCTAATAATGTTAAGGGATGCACAAAGTTTTGGCTTGGACCCTTCAAGATCAGAATGAAGTTTGTCAATGATTCCTACTACTTGTTCACGATCAAGGGAGGAAACGTCAATTGCCAGCTAGTGGGTGTCTCCTCAAGCCCCATCACGGGGAAGAGGCTTGACTTCACAGGTAAGTACATGTATGTGTACGTAGGTAGGTTGACATTTGCATCCATTGTATATACCATGCATACCATGTCAGTATAACTTCAGTTGCATTTTCATATTGCTTTGTCTCACTTTTATATATTGTATGCTCATATGCTAGAGTAGAGATATTTTCTTTCGCATTTTGATTTTTTATCATATATGGACAAAGGGTGATATCACCACCCTAGATGTATTGATATCTTTTGTTGAGATTTAGCAGGTAAAGGTCATACTAGAGATGCTGAGGTTCTCATGTGCTCTACGTTGAGCACATGTCCTTGAATAGGAGCTAGATGTTACCCCCAACCTAGGGGTAACTAAGGAGATCATGTCTCGAGGTCCACAGGTTGTAGACATGGAGTGCCGAGAGACAGATGGACAGAGCATAGCCCTGTAGGGGCCCTTCTTTTCATTGATGCATCCTACACATCACCAACAACAACATCCACCACATCGGCCTGGTTCCCATAAGGCAGTGGTTCTTGCTCCATGAGGTAATGAATCCAGATATCATGGTACGTATCACTCTGATATTTAAAGCATTTGAACATGTTGCAAAGGATCTTTCTTTATTTCAGAACATTTGCTTGGAATTTATGCTCTTTGCCTTATTTAGACTTGAGGGGGGTATCATTGTGTCCTAGTAAGTTGGTTTCCCTCAGGAATAGGTTGCTATTGGGTGGTTCCTTGAAAAGTCATCGTCTGTTCCCTACCATACTTGTCACTTTCCGTACTTTTTCCCTCCATCTCCCTAGCCTTTTGGGATCTTCGGGTGTATTGACCTAAGAAGGGATTGCACCTTACCTCATGGGAAGAAGGGGCTAAAGGCCCAGAGGGTAAAAGTAGTTGGAAAAAGATAAAATCCAATCATAAAACCTTTGAGATGCTTCGCCCAGGGATCCCTGAGAAAGCAATGAAATGCTTCTTTGTAAGAAATGGGGGAAATACAAAATGAATGATACTGAATACTCAAGGTGTTAGTTGGGGGATAGGAGGTCTCATCACGAGCCGACCTATCATGATCATAGGTATTTAGCAGTATGACATTACCATCATCTGGTCACCAAGCCAGGGTAGTGGCTCTCAGTTGCACGACTGAGGGAAAGGGGGTCTCATCACGAGCCAACCTTCTCATTTTCGTGAGGTATTCGTGAATGGCACTGTCGTATCTGGACACCAAGCCAGGACTGTGGCCTCCAACTAATTCCTTGAAACATGAAAGAAAAATAAAGAACGAGCTAAGAAGAGAAAATGGAAAACAAATGGGCTTGGAAAATTGCATTGCGGACAAAGGGCACCTCGCCCTCCACAAAGGCGCCCATAGGTAAGACAATACAAACCCTTGTATGTCATGAACCCCATGCCCAGAAGCTCATCCCACACCATCTCACATGCACACATGACTAGGATAGGTTCCACTTAGGAAACACCCTGGATCTGGAGTGATTGACCCAATAGGGCACCTTGAGACCCCTCCCAAACCTAAATTTGGCAAATTATATAACGTCTTTGAGCATTTGTTTCGGTTTAGGGGGGTTTGATGCAAATGTTAGGGTGATTTGATTATTATATGTGATTTACTTGCTATGATACATGTGACTTATGGACCCATGGAGGGCGTACTTGTTTGTCTTTGCAGGACCTTGCACGGTGGACAGGTATTCATGAGAAGATGACCAGTTCAAACCTTCATGAGGGCTTGGAGCCCAGGGATGGATGCTGAGACCCCAACCATGGGGCATGACAATGATGACTGGTTTGCATATTGAAGAAAGAAGTCGTTGCCTTTGGATGCACTCTGACATTCCTAGATAGACGAGCTCCCACCTTCTTCACTTGGACGATGGCTTTGGAGGCCTAGACACCATCCACCTAGCCCATGACGTCACCATTGAGGGGTTAGGGTTTCACGAAGATGATATTTTGGTGAAAGAAAGGACACTTGGCACAAGGTTTGGCACTTGATGACACATTATGGCCCTAGGAGGCCCAACGTTCCACTCTTCAAGGCTAGATGTTTCACCTTGGAGCTCAACGTCACCTTAGAAAGGGCATGACGTCACCCTACTAAGGGTTTTTTATGTAATTTCGTTAAAATTAAGTGTAAATGGAAAATTTTGTAAGGTCGGCCTTGTATTTTTGGTTAAAGTTAAATTTAGGTCAAAAATTTGTATAAATAGACAAAAAGTGACATTCATTTTCATCATAACTCTCATTGTGAGAGAAGAGGACCAAAATTTGTGCCCTTCTTGGGAGTACTTGGCTGAAATTGTGAGAAACACTTGTCTTGGGGCCTTTTCTTTGCAACTTGGATCAATTTTGGTGAATTGTTTTGGCAATCTAGTGTCTATTGGCGTGATTATTCTTGGTGAAAGTAAGTAAATTTGTTTTTTCTCCTTTCATTGGAATGGTTATGGTATTGTTTACTTGCTTATGATAAAGATTATGAAATTGCATGCTAGATAAAACCTTAGAAGTAAAGAACTTAAGGTGCTACTTCTTTACTTTTTACTTATTAAACTTCACCAGATTGGTTTCATTATTGTCAAAGCCTCTAAAGCCCTAAAGTGCTAGCACTTTAGAGGTATTGATTAATTGTGGTTGCTTATAAATTAAATTTTTTCAAAGAAGTCTAAGAAGAAGAAGGCGCTAGGGCCTAGAAGAGCCTACACCCTAGTTGGCCCTCTTCTCAAAGCTTGGATCCTAGGAGGACTTAAGGTTCTACTCTTCCTAGGACCATTCTCTCTTAGATTTAGCAATATCATTATTGTTATCAACCTCAAGCAGAAGATGCCACATTTGACTCCATCACTCCCACAAGGCACTAATCTTCAAGTTTCATCTCCTTGAGAAATCAACAAACATTCTACCTTAAAGCTTTCAACTTGTTGCCGTCCTTATACACACTTGCAGACGTGAGCTAAGTCCGGCTCACTTAGTGTGTCCTTGGAGGCACAATGCCTAGGTTCACAGCCCACATTGTCACTTTGATCAGAACCTCTTCCGTCTAGGCTCACTCCTAGGGAAGCCAAGGGGGGGTAGACCCTAGTTACTAGATAAGATTTAGCGTTAAGTTCTAGGAGTTGATTTTAATTTGTTAAGGTTAGAGGGGATTCTATCCTATGATGCTAAGGCAACAATGCAAGATGCAAGGGTTAGCATGTCAAGCAAGACCTTTCCCTAGGGCAACTAAGACTAGTGCCTAAGTTTGGGCAAGGGGTCAACTAGATGTTAGGGTGTTTCGTTGCAATATGATTACAAGATTCACAAAAGAATAATTAAATCCAATGAATACTAGATACAAGTAAAAAGATACAATGGTACAATGTAGCAAGCTAACCACCTTTTAATGTACGTGCAGGATATAAGAAGATTAAAGCATTGGCATCATCAACACATTGAGTCCATCATCAATACATTCACAAGGATACTTTAGAAGATCTAGAGATTAAAGCACAAGTATTCCACAATGATTATGATATTCAATCAACCACAAAGTATTATTAGATGATTAAGCCCAAGTTTTGATTGTTTAATAAGTTAAGGGTTTCTTAAGATTGTAAAGTTTTAGTTACCCTTATTAAGTATTTCACCAAAAACCTCCTCCCCTGATTGCCAAATGGCTGCTGGATGTTCAAGAAGTGAGGCAACGAGGCCTACCCTAGCTGTCGTAGTCAGCCCAAAGAATTGAGTTTTTACGGAAAGGACGCTCCTTTGCGCCGTGAGACCGTCCCCGGCCTATCACCTTCCATTGCCCTCCTCAATCCCTATTTTAGATGGTGAAGATGGTGGTTTTAGGTACCCCATTAAGTTAATATATCAATTAGGTAGACTTTTAGGTGTGTTCTAGAGTATTTTAGTGATTTTAAGATGCCTTAAAAGTGTGATTTATTGCCAAGGCCTAAACTCACTTCAGCTTATTATGTGTGTTACTTAAGCTTGGAAATAAGGAGCATTAACACATGTAAATCATTGAAAGATAGTTGAAATAAAGATTTAATTTATCACCATGCACTAGATCATTAACATATGTAGCTTGCTATGAAAGAAAACTTAAACCAAGGGCAAGAACAACTTGCCAACAAGAGATGAACGATTTTCACACTTATCTTATGTTTGTTAAGAACATTAAGACCAAAGCATTAAGTGTGAAAAAGGAAAAGAAGATCTAAGCATATGCCTACACTATCAACTTATCCAAAAAGCATTAACTTCAAGTGTGTTGGAAAATGGCCTTAAGATGTTAAAGCATGTAAAGCAAAACCATTCACTAAACTATTGAAGCATTAAGCATTTAGTGTGTTTGATTTAAGCATGTAAGAAAGAGATAGATCTAGATATGGCTTAAGCATGCAAGAAATCTAAATAAGTTGATTATGCCCAATAGGCTTAAACTAAGGATTAGTATGTGTGAGATCTAGGTCTAGAACATTTTAAACCACTTAAGCATAAAAGATCAACAACACATATTAAAACTCTAGCCTTACTATCTAGGGTATTCCTCTCCCAAAAGGTAGGCACTTATTAAGCTTAGAAATAACTTGAGAAGATGAGAGGGAAAGACAAGCAAGAAGGACAAGCCTAAAAAAGAAACAAACAACTAAGCAAGATAAACCACTAACCCCACGTCCTAGGTTTGGGAGATGCCTGTTATCGCTTAGTTTGTTGTTTAGTTCAAGTCGCTGAAGGTTAAGGGTCAAACTGGCGTAACAGGAGCTTCTCCCACCCACTGTCACCTCGATGGGGGGCTCTTTCTATTTAGGGTGGCTAAGCCCAAGGGAGACGTCCCTGGTAATCTGGGGTTTTGAAAGGCAAGGGGTTAAAGGATCAAGGTAAGTTTTCCCTTTCACAGATTACCGCCAATAAGATAGTCAAGGTGAAGGTAAACCACAGAAGGGGCACCTATTTGCGAGACAAGGCAACAACAAAACTAATGCATGCAAAGTGGTTAGCACTTCATAGACTAATGACTATCAACATTAAATATACATGAGCATAAATAGCAGTAATTATTGACGAAGTCAATGATTGCAAAAATGACTATGGATTTATAATATTACTTCTCAATAAACACTGGAAAGGATATATTATTCAATGTATATAATCAATCTTTGAATTAGCATAAAATATCATCAAATGCTCATATATAACAAGAGTGCTGCGTCAAGCTTACTAGAGGTGACGTCAGCCTTATTTAGGGTTAGTTCTATAGATAGAGAGCTCAACGTTTTGTAAATAAGCCAATGAGAATTATCAACACATCAATATCTATTGCTAGATGACCAAGGCACAACGTTTTCTATCAACCAAGAGTTCAAACTAGGCATGATGTCATCATTGATCTAGGGTTAGTGAGACATTAGGGTTAGTTAGGGTTTCAAATTTAAAAGTTTTGAAAGGTTTGTTTTGGCACAATAAACTCAACGTTGGAGAGATAGACTAGTGCCTTAGGGTATTATGGAGTCAGAAGCAAAGGCTAAGTCTCGGGAGAATCTAAATCTAAGGACGGGAGAGTTAGGCTCTATGGTGCTACAATAGCAGGGCCCTAGAGTCAAAACCCTAAGGGGAGGAGGCTCATTCCGGTGTTGCTTAAGCAAGGCCTCATGCTCC
>CBVK0100511692.1:0-14266 GCA_900067695.1 Picea abies
AAGTGGATACAAAAGAAATTATTTAAATAATAAAGTTAATGGAGAAATTACTAAGTGGACAAGTGGTTAGAAGTGGGTTAGACCTAAAATAAGGAAAGTGGGTTAAGATGGTTAGAAGGTAATTTAAATAATAAAGTGAAGTGATGAGTGTAATATAAGTCAAAGTGGATACAAAATAAATGATTTAAATAATAAAGTTAATGGAGAAATTACTAAGTGGACAAGTGGTTAGAAGTGGGTTAGCCCTAAAATAAGGAAAGTGGGTTAAGATGGTTAGAAGGTAACCTTTTGAGAAAGCTACATGAAAGTATAAATAAGAGGCAAAGGTCTCTCATTTTGGATTACACTTGAGAATACTGAATATATACAAGTGAATGAGGTAACCAAAGGATATCTAAGCTGAATTTTAGAGGTAAGGCGAAGTAAAGAAGGTTGCAATTCAAGGGAGGATAAATTATTTTGATGATGCTTTCTAAGGTATGTTATTTACAAGCCATCTCACCATTTTCACAATAACATTTTTTATAGAATGATTCAGATAGTGAAATTTGAAGGGCATTGAGGAAAAATATCCAAGTATCCGTGATTAAAATTTCAACTTGCGGGTCTTTGTATTTTTGGAGTTACACACTGTGGAAAATAGGGTTTGTGGCTAGTCTTGAAACTAGTCTAAAACATGTGTTTTAGGTAAAAACGTCATAACTTCTTCATAACAGATCCAAATTTAGTAAGACCAAATGTATTGGTTAGAGTACATTCTTTAGTATTCTTTGTACAATTTTAATATCCATACAACAAATATTCCGTGCGGGGCACGCTTTAGAAGTTCGCTCTCTAGAATAATCTTGAATTCAACAAGGTTTGCCATTTTTTCTATAACGCCTTTTGTGAGAGGTTACAAGTAGTGAAACCTGGAGTAATTGCATAAAATACACTGAATAACATTGTGTAATATTTTCAGATCTTAATTCATTACAGGTACATAGTTATGATTATTTCAAGTTAGGGTTGCTGACTAATTGGGGAGTTGGAGCTTCCCTCAGGTTGTAGCCTGAGAACCTAGGGGGTTGGAGTCCCCTTCGAGTTGAAGCTGAAAAAAAAAAGGAAGTTAGTGCTTCCAATGAATGTAATTCTTAAATACATATAATAAAAAACATTCTGTGGTTTTCTCCCACTTTGGGTTTACACGTAAAAACACCTGTGTACTTTGTATGTGTATGATTGCTCATTTGTTCATTGTTTATTTACTCTGCAACTATTGGATGATAATGCTACATTGAAATAACACTTGCATTTGTGGTTAAAAAGGATTGAATTACTCTATTACTGATTCATCCCCCCTCTTAGTAATCCAATAATGATTTTTTAATGAATGAAAAGACACAACTGAATGATTTCCAAATGAGAAATATAGAAGATGAAAATTATGAAAAATGACCGCTTGACTTATTGTTATGGAATCTCTCCCCTCTATTTGCTGCCTGGGATGTCCTTTACATTTTTTTTCGTTTGAACTACCTGACCGACTGCAACTGATTCTTCTTGATTTGATTCAGTTATTTTAATTAAAGCGTTTTTAACCAATTCTCAATATATTCCCTCATTGGTGCCACAATTATTTCTTGTCTCACTTTAATATAAAATAACAAATTTTATAAATCTTTAAAATCCATTGAGATTTGATGGATTGTCTCCTCAATATCATCATTTTTATTCATATAATGGACCAACCAAATCTCTACCTCTATCTATGAATATTCAGTCATGTTTCATTTTTCTGCTGATGCAATCTTTAATGAGTCTAACTTCTCTTCCATTTATTCATTTGACAAGAGTATTGAATTCATAATTAATTTTGGGTCCTCCACATTTTCATAGGGTCAAACTTACAATTAACCTTTTTTGCTAAGGAAAGGCCATTGAATCCGTGACAATAAGTCACGATGAAAATCATATATGAGGACATATAAAATATTTTATTCTTTCATAAATTTCCTAACTGAAAAGATAAATCACTTGAAATAATCTTGGTCCAGTCAAATATGATGTTCTCATGGATTTTGAAATAAAGTATGTACAATTATTTTTTTGGTATAGTAGTCGTAGATTCCTTTCCAATAACTTTAGTGAATAACCATGCCATTTTTCGGTACGGTTTTTTTAATGAACATACCTGAATATTTGAGAGATCTTCAAGAAAAATTATTGGGTCTTTAAGGTAGTCCTGTAGAAGTTCCAATCTTCCATTATTCATCTTCAAAAATTCCTCACCTTTGGCACTCTTGAAAATCACCGTCGACTCAAGGATCCTGAACATCCTTTTAAAAGTTGAAGGAGCTTAAGAGATGAACGATTCTTCCTGTAATTGAATAATTCTTTGTTCCTTGTCAAACTTGTCAATACACCATGAAATTAATTCCCTGAAATAATAAACGCCTGGAACGTAACTTGCCGATGCAATTTCATATGTCCAAATCCTATTTGAATTATTTTCTGGGGGTGGTAATGTAGAATAATACCTGTAGGATTGTGACCATTGAATTCTTTGGTATTCTCGTTCCAAAAGGTTGATAGTATCTCTGCAGAGCTGTTACTTTCTTTGAGCTGTCATACCTAACCAAGGTGATGGACTTAATGAACAACATTTCTCAAATTGGTATTATCAAATTACACTTGTTTATCTTGATATGTTCCAGGGCTCTTAACTCAAATATTTTTAATGATAATTAGTATTAAAAATGATGAAAACTATCTTGAGAAGCTCGTCATTAATAAAAATATTAAAACTTATGCGAGTGGTAGTCATTTTTTAGAAAGTGTAATTTAATGCACATTGAGAAGCGTGCCATTGTAGGGTGGTAGAAGATTGAGGTAAGCGAGAATCAGGATGATGAAAAGATAGAAGGATCTGAAAAAGCAGATGAGTAGGCAAGCGAAACACAGTACAATCAAGACAACATGAGAATCAAGATAGTTCTCTACATCCACAAGCGAACATCCGCTTCCAAAAATATTGTAAGTGTAGGTGCATAATGAGGGTCGCGAAAATTAAGTGAAAATTATGAGGGCCGCGAAAGTCAGGTGTGGTAAGGTAAACAGATTATGAACCCACGATGATCTTGAAATTTATAAGTATGGAAGAAGACTTGGAATGAAATATACAAGAAAAATTATGTGAGATTTATCACACTTATGGGTCAACAACTAGCTCCAAATGTGGGATAGTAACCCCCCACTGGTTACTGAGAATCCATAATCTAGAGGAAAAAAATTGGACATTGGGTGATGGAGTCAATCGAGAAAATTAAAGATGAGAAAAAATAAAATACTAAAAAATAATGTACAAAAAAGGGGGAAAACTATGTACAGGTTGTAACTGGGGAATTTCTTAGGAGAAAAATCTTTTAAGATGTTGTCCATTAACTACCAAAGTCTGAACTAGTCCTTTCATATTATTCAATAAGTACAAAATATACCCAAGAATATTTTCAATTACATAAGGACCAATCCAAAGTGCTTCGAACTTTGTTTGTAAGGATCATTTTTCTTTTGATTTATTCCATAATAACACCAAATGGCCCTTTTGAAAATATTTTGTAGATTCACTTTGATCGAAACATATTTTGATGGTCTTTTGTCTTTGGCTCATGTTTTTCAATTCCTGGCTTCGATGTTCTTCCAAATGTTTCCACTGATAATACCTTCTTTGTCGGGGGAAAACTTGTTTGATATCCTTTGTTTTCACAACTTAAGTTAGAGAATTCAATTCCAAATGAATAGGAATTTTTTCTTTCTTTCCATATACTAGAGTGTATGGTGATAATCTGGTACTATCCTTCGGGGTGAGTCTATTATCCCATAATGCATCAATCAATTTCATATGCCAATTTCTCTGATTTGCATCAATTGTCTTCTTGAGAATTTGGATCAATGCTTTATTAGTAGATTCAAACAAACCATTCCCTTGGGTATAGTAATTTGATGATTTACCCATAATAATACCATATTCTCCACATAATTTTTTGAATTTTGAACTAATGAATATTGATCCATTATCAAGTTTTCTACAACCCCAAATTTGATAGAATATTATCTTTGAGGAAAATGATCAATTGTTTATAATTGAACTTTTTAAGAGGTACAACTTCTTGCTATTTTGTGAAATAATTAGTTGCAATGAGGATATATGAATGACCTTTGTTGGATTTGGGATTGATTGGTTTAATAACGTCCAAGCCCCATTGTGAAAATTACTCTTCAAATGTTATAGGTTGTAATGGCATTGCTGATTTATTCATCTTACCTGAAAATTTCTGTTAGGAGACACATTTTCTAATGATTGAGTAGGAGTCTTTAAAAATGGATGGCCAATAATAACCCACTCTCATTATTCTATGGGCATATGTTGTGGGTGCAAAGTGTCCTTCACAAAACCCTTCATGAAATTCTTGTAGAACTTTTTGAGCCTTTGTGCAATAGATGCATCTCAATAAATTCCCATCAAAATCCCTCTGAAATAAAACTTCAACAACTAATACATATTGTTTGGCCTTCATTTTTAAGGATCTCCTTTCTTTGGAAGACATTCCAATTGGGAATTTTTCAGACTTGAAATAAAAAAGATTGTATTTTATACCATTCAGACATTGACAAAGATGACCTTGATGAAATTGATAGATACGTATTTATTGCATCAATCTCCGTCATTAATTTACACAATCCTTGTCCCTTGACTGATATTAAAGGTTTGATTTCAATATCATACTCTTGGATTTTAGCAATCCAATTTTCCCATTTACCTTCTCTAAGTTGTTGATTTATCAACATCTTACTGGAGAGGTCTGGGCATAAAATATGACATGACACGACAAAAAATATGTTCTGAAATGTGATACTGCTTTAACTAGAGAGAGGGCTTGCTTTTCTATTTATGAGTATTTCAATTCATAATCTTGCAATGTTTTGGTCATAAAATTCATAAGCCATTCTTCTCCCTTTATGTTCCTTTGTGTCAATATGGAAGCAATAATTTCGTTTGAGGAAAACAAATATAGTACAAAATATTTATCCGAATTTGGGTTGATGAGGAGTGGAGCATTAGTAATTGCATGCTTTATTTTTGTAAATTCTGTTTGAATTTGTATAGTCCATTTGAATTTTTGGTCTTTCTTCAACAATATGTTAATTGGCTTTACAATTGTATCATATTCTGGGACAAATCTTCGTACAAAATTTATCTTTTCAAAGAAGGATTGTACTCCCTTTTTAGATGTTGTAGGAGTTAGATCATTAATGGTTTTAATTCTTCCAGGGTCTATATATATGCCTTCTTTCATCACTATATGGCCCAAAAATTTTCCTTCTTATACTGCAAATAAACATTTCTTAGGGTTTAAGGATAAGCCATACATTATACAATGTTCAAAGAATTTTCGAAGATGTTTGATATGATCTTCTCTAAGTTTTGAATGAATAATTAGATCATCTTCATAATTTTCCATAAATTTGCCAATCAAATATTTAAAGGCATGGTTCATTTCCTTTTGAAAAGTCACACCAACATTTTTCAACCCAAAAGGCACGTGGACATAAGTGCAAGTCTCCCATGGTGTAACAAAGGTGGTCTTGGTTCTATCCTCTTCAGAAATAAGCACTTGGTTATATCCAGAAAAACCATCCAGCATGGACATTAAAGCAAATCCAATAACTTGTTGTAATAACAAATCCATGTTTGGGAGTGGTTATTTATATTTAATACTTTCCTGGTTGATATCTCTGAAGTTAACACATAGATGGATTTCTCCATTATTTTTTCTAACCACAATTGGGTTTGAAAACCATTTTGAATGTCTGATTGGAAAAATTATACCAACCTTTTAAAATTTTTCCAACTCCATTTTTACCAAGGGCTTTAATTTGGAATATACCATTCTTAACTTTTTCTTAACATGGTTTGATCCTTATTTAAGTGGTATATTGTACTAAAAAATAGGCTTGTTATATTCCTTCAGATCATCATAAGTCTAAGAAAAAATGTCATGAAATTATTTGAACATAGAAGCGTATTGATCAATTTCTTCAATTGTACAACTGGTACCAAGATTTAAATACTTTGGAGAATCAAGAGTATCAATGTTGATTTTTTTTGTCTCATAAACCTTTCTAACATATGTCTCTTCTTTTTTATATGGGATTTTTGTTTGGTCAACTCTTGTAAATAGAGATTCCAAACTGACACAATATTTAGAAAAAATGCAACACTCTGATCACCAAACTCTTCGTGAGAATCATTTGAAATCATTGAATCATGATCTATGAGGAAATCTACAATATGTTCATCATTTTCAAAAACTTGCAAACAATATTGATTATCAGATATTGAAGGCCATAAAATTATTTTGACATGAAATGTACTTTGATTTTGGAAATCATCTGAATTGAAAAGAGATGCAACTACTGCCAATGATTCAGATTTATGGTTGTTATCTCGAGGAATGAAATAGATATTGAAAGAATTAAAATAATCCATGAGTTCACATGCTTTTTTCGCATAATGCTTTAGTTTTTTTTTCTTGATTTTGTACTTTTTCTTGATATGATTTATAATCAACTCTGAGTCACGAGTCACCACCAGATTTTCTACTTTCATTCAGAGAGAAAGAATCATTCGTTGGAGCAATGATTCATATTTTTCTTCATTATTGGTACATGGGAATCATAATATGATGGTATGCAGATATATACTAGATTGAGGGCTTTTAAAAAAATTTCCAAATCCATTTCCAGAATTAGAACATGCGCCATCAAATGACATTTTCCATAACCCTTGGAAATAATATTCTTCATTTTGTTTGAGAGTGTTAATTTGCTCTGTACTAAGAACAATATAATTTCCAATTCCAACATCAATGTAATTCAACATTACTTCATTCTCTTTCCTCTTCAATGATACGAGCTTTCTATTTTATCAAGGAACCATGACCGTTGTCCCATATTTATTAGGAAGCATCGTGCAAATTCTATAATTGATAATATATCCTCCAATTAATGAACACCAATCCCTTCCTAATACAACTCCATATTCTAGAGGTAAATACACAACTATGATAGTGAAACTCTCGTAATATGAGGAGCTGCACTTATCCATGCACATAAATCTTTTATTTCAGCATATTCCATGACTTTTCTTGAATCAATGACATATATGATTTCTCCATTCTCATAGTATTTTGTGGATTCCATTCCAATAAATTCCATCAATGATAGTGGCATGATGTTGTTAGTGTCTTGACTATCAACTAAACAATCATGTAATGTGAAATCATGGTTTTTTGTGGATACATAAAATGGTGGGACTTTGCCTCTTGGATTTACTGATTAAACATTTTGTTGTTTCCTTCTATTCATGATATAAACTTATATTCTTACATTTGTATCATCTAAAATATTCAAAATATTTTCTCTTTGTTGTGGTATCTTTACCACCTCCATGAAGGCCAAGGTAATTATGATTTTGGTTAGTTCATCAACTAGATTATAACTCATTTTTAGTGGAGTTTTTATTTATTAACAACTATTTGTTGTTTTGTTGGTTCTAAAGTATTGACTTTTCCCTTTTCTTTTTTCAGTGCTTCCTTTGTCTTGAAATGATTCACTTGTGAAGTCCTCGAGGTGTAGTACAGTCGGTGATGGAGTGTGTTGTTAAGACGTTCTATGATGTTAAGTCACTGGTTCGAAACCTACGGGGACAAAAAATCCAACCATGTTAAGGGTTGGCGTGGCTCAGGCCGGGTGCTATCCCCAAGTGATTTTGATGGCTTAGATGCCCCTAAGTCGTGGTTTCTTAGCCACAGGTTAGTCCCACATGTCACAGACAAACTAACAAACAAAAAAATAAAATAAATGATTCACTTGTGCTCTAGTCTAGACAAAATTTTCTTGTGAACAATCAATATCTTCTTGTTCATAAAAAATGTAAAAAAATGACGTCCCTTCATCCATTTGTACTAATTATAATGCTTCATCTTAGGTAAATTCTTCTCCTTGATCAAAAATTTCTTCCTCTACAATTTCTTATAGCACAACAACATTAATATTTGAAATTATGGGTGCTCTTGGTCTATGTTCTTCGACTTTATCATTTATTATTCTTTGATATTGCACTTGAACTCTTACATTTTGATTTAGTGGATTTTTTTTTATCTCTTTTAAGTTTAGTAATATTTTTATGCATTTGTCTAATTGTTCTGCTCATTTGAGCCATCTCCATATTTTGTCTTATTTCCTGGGAAACTATTGGATCATTTCTAACATTAGGGGGAACCCCCTGAAGAATTCCTCCACCAGTTGTTTGATTCTCAACAATTCTTGAAGTAGATGGTATTTGAGGTGAAATGGACAGAGAATACATTTGTCTTTGTACTTTTCCAAGAATGATCTCAGGATCAACATTGGTCTCCAACATAAACTCTTACATTTTTGTTTCATTTTGAATTTCTACATGTAGATCATTTATTTGTGAATCTCTAATTGCATAATTCACATTTGAAGGCATGGAATTATTATAACATCCAAGTATGACAGGGTCATTTTGACATTGTTCTTCTAGGCTCTGATTCAAAGTATTAAAGAATCACAAGTTAAAATATCTGATTCTTTCTCCTTCTTGAGATGGATTTGACTAAAATTAGTAAGAAGAGTATGATATTCAATGGGGGGTTCATACATGGTCATGAACATATTTTCTAAATCATCAAATGATCCAATTGACTGAGGTGGGAGATAAATATACCATTCATAAGTTGGACCTATCTAGGTTTTCAAAAAGACTTTGACCATCACATTAACACATTAAATCAAATGTATATTACAAATACTTATAAATTGATCCATGTGTCTCTTTGGATCCATGATTCCATTACTTGAAAAGAATGGTAAAAATACTTGAGGGAGGGTCTATAATGCATGTTGTTATCCACATAGATTAAGTGGGTTGGATCTGGCCCTTCTTCTTGGAACTCTTTGTCTGCAATTTCCTTCTCTTTATTCATTTGGAATATCATTTCTTTCTTCTCGATCCCTCATGATTAGGGTTTCACTTTTTTGTGATTTGGAACTTTCATCAACTTCTTGAAGTTGAAGTTTCTTTCTCTTACTTCTTGTTAGTGGACCTTTATAAGGTTCCAATTTTTCTTGGATTCACAATTTTCTTCTTTTCCTCAATGCTATCTCTCTTTCTTCCTCCCAAGCAAGGGTTTCCCAAGATCTTTCAAGCTATTCTCACTTTTTTTTTCTATTTAACACCAACTCATATAGTTGATGTAAAATACTTCCACGATTTATGAGTCCGACATGTAGTTGAAGTTAATTCGGTTTTGGTTGAGCCATTAAAAATTTATTAGTTTGTGAAACCAACCTTTTTTTCTCCCTAGTATGGTCGCCAAAAATGTTGATGTTCAGATTTTTCAAGTTCTCAATAACAACCTCATGAGGATAAATCCCCCACGTGTTTTAAAGGAGGTGGTACTCCTATATTGTTTCTTAAAATGAATAATGAAAATATAGTTTAAAATATATAAAAGGTATATTCACAAAAGAAAGGTTCTTAAGAAAAGCACCAGGAACTTATTCAAAACATAAACACAATATCTTTACAGTATTATACAGAATTAATGAAAACATAATATAAAGCTAATATATTCCTCACATCCATCACAATATAAGAAAGACTCAGTCATATCATTAGAAAAAAATTATATAAGGCCACAACGCAAAAAAATTTAAATGAGTATCACATTTAAAAATGAAAGAGAATATGATAGGAACACTCTAAATTTTTCATACTTAGAAATTCAAGTGTCTAAGAAATCATTAAAGTTGTGCCTTGAGATAGTTCCCTCGTGAGGTCAAAAAATAATTGTCTGGTTTTACAACAAAGTATAAAATTAAAATGAAAGAATCCGTCCAAAAATAATAGGATGGGGTTCCCATGGACCTTAAAATATACACCTGGAACTGGAAGAAAAGATGAAAGAAATTAGAAATCAGCTACAAATTCTCAATGAATGAAAAGACACTACTGGATGATTTCCAAATGAGAAGTATAGAAGATGAAAATTATGAAAAATGATTTCTTGAATGACTGTGATGGAATCTCTCCCCTCTATTTGTTGGCTAGGATGTCCTTTATATTTTCTTTTGTTGGAACTATCTGATCAGTTGCAATTGATTCTTCTTGATCTGATTCAGTTATTTTAATTAAAGTGTTGTTTAACCAATTCTTAATATATTCTTTCATTGGCACCACAATTATTTCTCGTCTCACTTTAATATCAAATAATGAATTTTCTAAATCATTAAAATCCATTGAGAGTTGATGGAGGGTATCCTCGATATCATTGTTTTTATTCACATAAAAAACCAACCAATTCTCTACCTTTGTTTCAGAATATTTGGTTAGGTTGTTGAATTTATCTACTGATGCAATCTTTAATGAGTCCAATTTTTCTTCCATTTGTTCCTTTGACAAGAGTATTGAATTAATAATTCAGTGTGGGACCTCCATATTTGCACAATGTTGAACTTATAGTTAACATTTTTGGCCAAGGGAAGGCCATTGAATGCGTGATGGTAAGTCAGGGGAAAATCAAATATGGGGACATATAAAACCTTTTATTATTTTAAAAATTTCCCAACAAAAAAGATAACTCACTTGAAATAATCATGGTGTTATAACCCTAAATTGCACCTGACATGCATACCTGGCATCAGGCCATCTAACTTGCTATCTTTACCAAGCCATTATTGAACAACTCTTCTAAAAACCATCATTTTGAAAGGTTATGCACCCTTCACCATTATTGTCCACGTACACATGCTTGTTGAGCCACTACAGCCTGCATACACTCACAAAATATTGTGAAATGTGGAAATTTACATAGGATACCAGTTTCCAGGCTGTTACATAACTATTTAAATTCCCATAGCCAGTCACCCCAACTGTTACTATCACTTTTGGCCTATAAAATAAGGGGTTCAGATCCCATTGCAAAAAGAAGCACAAGAGCATAGAAACTCTGCCCATTTCCTTATTCCCCCTTTGCCCCAATAATCGACAATCATATTGTGAGTTGAGTTGTTGGTGAATTGTGAAGAGGATCCCATGACTAAGTTAGTGGAGCAGTGTCGATCTCATGTTGTAAGTGACTTTTTGTGAGATTAATATAAAGAAGTACTTTTTCTGTCCCCCAAACGACGTCTTAAAATTGTATGATTTGTTTACATTTCTTTTTTTATGATGTCTAACCCACTAATCCATATGTAGAATGCATGCTTGTAGTTTATTGTTTGTCTTTTGATGAATGCAGGTTAGACTTGGGAGGATATTTGCAGTCAAGAAAGAACCAAGTGCAAAGGGATCGACACCAGACACAGAGTTTAAGGTAGGCCTACCAGATCCCTCTCTCTTGTATTTTATGTATTATTGTGGGGTAGTGTTGGGATAGTCATTAAAATTAGGAGACTTTAGAGGATTTTCTTTGCCTACGCTTTAGGCCCTTGGTGTAGTCCGTAGAGGGGTTTTACCTCTAGCACAATCAACGACCGTATTGGGGAAGCCTCTAGGGTCTTTGGGGATATTTCATTTTGAGTTCTTTTGAATCAATTTGTTTACTGTTTTCTGAGTTTCTATAAGCTTCTGTGTCTTTAGGGGATGCTAGTATTCCATATTGGTACTCCTTGCTTGTGTTGGACTACTTTTTTTTTCATTTTTTTGAGGAGTTACAGAGGTGTATGCGGCCTATGGTGGGCTTGCACGCATGCATACACACCCTGCCCTTCGACAACCCATGTACATATGTTGGCTGTTGAAGTGTTAGTAGTGTGCCTGTTGAGAATTTTTTTTAAGGAGAGTCAGTCATCCTCTTCCATGTCAGAAGTCATACTTCTTAGGGGTTTTCTTGATCTAGTCCTGGTCTCTATTACAACAATCTGTTGCTTAGGTTTGACTTCATCATAGCTTTCTTTTCATCAAAATATTTCTTGTGTTTTCTTTGATAGGATTTTTAGACAAGTTTGTGAGTCTTCTTTGATCTGCCTATTTGGTATTGTCAATGACTCCCTGTGATCTACGTTTGGGCCTGAATTCATTTCTTGGTCCTATCTTGTCATTATTTTCCCCTTTTTTTCTTTATAAGACAAGAAAATAATTCATTTTCGAATTTCTTTTTTTGAAGCATAAAACAATTAAAAAAAATCCTTCATTTGTTTGTTTGGTAGACTAGTTTAGGTTAGTTGTTTCATTTGCCAAGGAAAAAGAAAATTTGATTAAGTTCTTTATTTCAATTCTTAGGACAATAAGTAGCTCATAGTTGAGCAAAAATATTGTTTTGGGTTTTTATTTTCAAATATTTGAGAAAAGTAGTTACGAAAAATTTGGTTAAAGAGTTTGATTGGAAAATCTTTATTTGTGAAGAAAGAAGTACTTTTGTTTCCAGTATCATCTTATGCTCTTCTCTTTCGTCTCTTAAAAAACGTCACTAGTTTCATTTCCATTCTTTTTTACTTAAGAAAGCCACTAAAATTAACACTTAATTAAAAATTATAAGACTTTGTATTTGTAGGGTCCATCAATTTAGTCTAGGCTAGAGCCTTGGTTTAGGATTGGAGAGGAAACTCTTCAAGGCTACAAAACCAAACATAAGAGTCTATGCTAGGGAGTGCTTGAAAGTCTAGTAATCATGAAAGTTATCTGGAACCCCCCTCTAACACAAGGGCTAAACACGAGGTCATGTAAGGAAAGGTAGCGGAGATAACCCCTCCAAATCCAGACCAAGCATAGTGGGGAACACATATAGAGGGCTTATCTTGGGATTCTGTTGATCACATTTTCCATGGAGCTTCGTGGGTCTCGAATACGTTTGAGGTCCTCAATCATCTTCTAGAACACTTTATTTTGATACCCTTGGTAGGTTTCAGGCTTGATACCTTGCTCATTGCGTTCCACCCGACTGTCGACTATACTCGCCTAGTGACTGTTCGCGCGCTGGAAACCTAGTTGCCTTTATCTTAATGACTTACACAGGTGAATGTGGGGGTATACTGTAGTACCTAGGGTAGAAATCGGGCTACACTTTACAGAGTATACCCATAGGGTGCTTCCGTATTTGAGTTTCACTTGCACCAGTAAGTTGTTCTAGTGTTGGTTGGTGTAACTATTCTTCCAACTACCTGGTGATCTGCTTGTCTTATCTCATAGGATTTTTTTCTAGTGTGTGCTGGTTTTAAAAAAAATTATAGAAATCCATAGTGTGTCATTGATATTCTCACAGAGTGGAGGATCTAGAGCTTCACCGGTTGCAAAGGCTTTTGGGCCTATTTTTGGTTGATCTCGAGCCCCCCCACCACCACTAACGTGAAAACTAGACCAGCAAGGCTATTTTGAGGTGACCAAGTTACACGAAACTGTGTCTGACTTCTCTCTAAGAAGAGAACACTTGATTCTAGAGGAACCAATACTTTATGACCTTGGAGTGGAAGCTCTTGGTCTGTATAACCCTCTAATCACTAATCTATTATCTCCCATCGTTGTACAGGTTCGACCTTACAAGCATCAAGTAGTGTCACAAGTAGCGATGGAAACAAATGATGCTACTTCTTCAGGGAATACTCATATTTCCTCTACAACTGTCACTACAGGGGGTGTTCTGCCTCCTAAACAACCATCACTTGTTTGGACCACTATGGTCTCGACTGCCTCTACCTCAAAAAACGGTCTAATTCCATCTATGGCGACGATCACTGCTCTGTTAACCCAGAGTGCAAAAGACCCTCCATTCTCATATGGGATGCTTGGCTTTGGTACAAGCACTGTACTTTCCTACTTCACTCCACAAACTTTAGGTCTTAGGGGAGGGAGCTCTAGCACTCCTTTGCAAGGATCTATGGGGGGCACTTCAACTCCCTATAACAATTTCCCTTATGGAGGGGTTTATATACCTCCTTCATCCCCTTCGCTTGGCGGTTCTCACTAGCACTCCACCGGGCCAAACGTAAACCATACTTCTTTTGGAGTAGGTAGTCAAGGAATTACTTATTATAGCATGCTGGTAGGTTTGACACGGTTCTCTTTGTTCAACGTGTTTGGTAACAATGCTTTCTCGTCAGCTGCCATCTCGATCGGGGGCAACCTCAGTTATGGACAACAAAATCTTGTACAGGGTATTATTCTTGCATAGGGGGGGAAATTAGGAATTCCTTACTCATAAGG
>CBVK0100511714.1:0-23542 GCA_900067695.1 Picea abies
GATCCATTTCTCATTTGATAATCAAATCTAAGGAAAGAGTAGTGTATTGTCTTGTTTTTTTCTAGTTTCATAGTGAATCTAGAGGGATTGATTTGTGTCCGCACTTAACAATTAGCCCGATAACAAAATTGGCGACTCCACTGGGGAACAGATTGTTTTCCTAGTTTGTCTTGCTTTATTTCTTTCATTGCCTGGGTTTTGTTTTCTGAGTCACTAGGAGATCTAAATTGACTCTTTGACTATTTAAGTTCACTATAAAAACCTTCTTACTTTTTATTTTTTCATTTTTACTTCGATTTCTACACCCTGCTTTGAGGGACAGTGCGACGATATTTGATTTCCGCACCCTACCTTTTTGACCAGTGTAGAATCTTCGCATCTTGCCCCATAGTTAGCCTATGGAAACCTCAGATTTCTTCACTGTATTGGTTCTTTGGCTTGCGGAAATTAGGGATTTTCGCACTGTGTTAGTCTGACAGCGTGCGGC
The DNA here is from genome assembly GCA_900067695.1 of Picea abies. NCBI lineage: Eukaryota > Viridiplantae > Streptophyta > Pinopsida > Pinales > Pinaceae > Picea > Picea abies. The sequence goes on from CBVK0100511714.1 coordinate 488, forward strand.
GATTGTGAAATTTTTAACATTTGGTGGTTTTTCCTTACCCAGATCTTGGATTTGGTTTTGGGGTGAATTTTTGGGTTTGATTACAGTCTGTTTACGGTTTTCTTGACATCTTTGAAACTTCTTTTAGTCATATTTGCTTTGTTTTCTTTTGAAAGATTTGATCTCTTCCTTTGAGTGTCTTTCTGTTACAAAGCAGTGTTTTTTTTTAGAATTGTTTAGTGAAAGAATATTTTTTTTTTCTTTTATTGAATAATTTGTGTTAAAAGAGAAAATTTGTTTTGGTTGATTTGTTTTATAGAGATTTGTTATTGCTTTTAGCTATCTTTGAAACAAAAAATTTAATTTGTTGCTTTATATTAGATTGGGGGCATCTTTGCATTTGAAGTAGTGAAATTGCATGATTTTTGGCAGTCTTTTGGTCTTGAATCCTTAAAATTGTTCTCCCTCATGGACGAGGGGGGGGGAAAGAATCGTGTATTGGTGTACAGTCTCTCTTGCTCATTTCTTGAGAATCTTGATATTGATGAGTTTAGTAAATTTTGGGACATTGTGCATATGGGAATGATAAATGTTTTCTCCTTCTCGTAGCATATCTTTCAACGAAATGAAAAGATTGCATCTTCATCTCTTTGCATAACTTTAGAGTCGGTCAAAACACCATATTGTCCACGCCATCTTCCTTTTGAGTAACAACAGCCTTAAAATAAAGCGCTTATAAAATTGATTAGACATTTTTATGTTTTTTGGTAGCAAACCTACATTAGATTAGTTGTAGGGCTTTGGAATAGGTGTGAAAGATAACTTTCTAAAGCTGCCAACAAACATAGTATCTTGTGATAGGGAGAGTTAAATCCACTTATTACATTTTGTCCTGGGAATCCCTTCTTACACAAGGGTCAATCACGAGGTCGCATTAAGACTGGCAGAGTTACTCACCCTGCTTTTTTGGTATTAGTGTAGAGATTGCGCGTATTATGGGGGTCGCTTGAAGGTACACCCACAATGATGAGTGGAAGCCTTTCAAGTTGATTTCAGGCTAGATACCCTGCCTTTGCGCGTGGATCGGACTATCGACTGTTTCCCGAAGAAACATTGTAGTAATTGGTAACCTTAGTGGCCTATCTCTTTAGGGTCTTTATGCGAGGTGAATGTGGAGGGGAAAGTCTTCATGGTACCTGGAATCGATGTTAGCCAAACTCACTCGGGATCCTTGGAAGGTATACCCATGTTTATGTGTGGGAGCTTGCACCAAGGTGTAAGTCCATTAAGTAGGTCGTCAACGTAACTCTTCCACCCGCTCTATCTCAGCCACTTCTTATATTGTCCTTGCGATGTTGGATTTCATCACCAACTAGTGCGTTCATCATAAGAAGGTTTTGTTTGCTTGCTTACTAGATTTTTAGTGTGTGTTGTTTGTTTTCCCTAGTGGACTCTAGGTTGGATTTTTTTGTTTTAATGGTGTCAGTTCTCAGAATGACCAATCAAGGAACACCTTTTCCAGGGGAACCTTTTGTTTTCCCTTCTTACAGAAACATTATTCCTCCTCACATCGCTACTTTGAGCCTTCTAGGTCTCACAATTGGATTACCGGTATGGTTTTTTTCCACTCAAGTAATCCCTAATGCAGCTAGTGCTTCATTTGTAAGCACTTCCCCCCAATAATATCAACCTCATGTTGATCCTTCACTGTCTTCACCAACAAGATCTTCTTTGCCTTCTTCACTTGCAAGGTCTTCTTCTGTTTCATCTTTTTTTCCAAGTGTAAGCTCTGAAGCTAGTAACCCGGTGGATAAGAAGAAGAAGAAAAGGAAGAATAAGAAGAAGAAAAATAAGCAAGGATCAACACTTCCAACCACTGCCAGACATGTTGGAAAACAACCAATTACTGTTAATCATATTGGGAGTGTTGATGATACCAAGATCACCCAAACAACCCATAAGCCCAAGTACCCTTGCAGGCTTTGTAAGGGTATCCATCTTATTAAGGATTGCCTTGGTCTATCCAAGGTTATAGAAGCATGGTCTACACAACCTCGCCCCATGTCGTCAACCTCTGAACAACATGTTGATGACCTCCCGTCAACTAGTCAAGATACCGTTGGGAAGAATAAAAGTAGAGTCAAGTTCTTGTGTATGATATGCCAAGGGATTCAACTAACTCACCTTTTCCCTCATATGGACGAAGCCTCGAAATTACTAGAAGACATGACTGTTTCACAACCCCAACTTCCAGCTGCTTATCACAAGATTACTCTTGACCTACCTATAGTTGATGGAATGATCAATCTGGTCCCTTCATCGGTTAGTCCGGTTGATCAAGTTTTCAATCTGGTCACGTCCTTAGTTGAACCCGTTGACAAAGTGGTCAATCCAATCCCCTCTTCGGTCGATCCCACTCTCTTGTTAGAGAGTGCAACCAAAGCGATCGATTTGTTTCCACCTGTCGACCCCATTCTCCCCTCGAAGAATGAAACCCAAGTGGTCGATCTGATGTCATTATCAATCGATCCTACTCTCCCTCTAGAGAGTAAACCCGATATTGCCCATGTTTTTCTCATTCATACAAAATCTACCGTGTCGAGGGAAATTCCTCCTTCTCCCGTGGAACCTTTTCCATGTAATGAGGCCATCATTTTTAATCAGGGTGTGCTAACTGGACCTCATCTTCCCTCTCACATTCATTTCCAGATTACAGTACAGGTTTGTGGTCGGGACGTTCCTCAAACACTGATAGATGAAGGTGTGTCCGTTAGTATTTTGTCCTCTTTTGGTTGGCAAGCTTTGGGTTCTCCCCAACTTTGGGTGCTTCATGCTGAAATTAAACGACTAGCTTCTTAAGTTGGGGGCTAAGTACCAACCATCCTTGGGTTATGCATTGGGAAGTTCAAGCATAGTTTTCTATGGGTCAAGCTTGTGTAAAAATGAAACCACCTACCTCAAGCATAGTTTTCTATGGTTCAATCTTGTGTAAAAATGAAACCAGGTCCAAGCATAGTTTTGTTTAGTTTTAATATTGTGAAAAAATAAAATCCATTCCAAGCATAGTTTTGTTTTGGTTTTAAGCTTCCATAAAAATGAAAACAATCCTGAGCTTAGTCTGTGTTCTTTCTCATGCTCGTAAATACATGAGAATAAGTTACTGAGCTTAGTCTTTGTTCTTTCTCGTGCTCGTAAATCAATGAGAATGTAATCGAGTATACTTTTATCACTTTTTCGGACTCAAAAAGGTTATATGAAAAAGGAACCCCCTGGAGTTCCCTTTAAGCTCTTTTCAGACTCTCTAAACATGAAAAGATTGTCGAGCGATCTTGTTCTTTTCACGCTTGTTAAAGTATTAGAAAACACGTATGTTGAGCGATAGTTTATCTCTTTTTCAATCTCTTTAGACTAACTTACAAAAAAGGAACTGAGAGAGTTCTCTTTAAGTGTTTTTCATACTCTCTAAACATGAAAAAACCCCGAGTTTTCTCTCTTTGGACTCATAAAACAAACATCGAAAGGCCCCTATGGGACCAAACCACTCCTTCCTAGGGTTCGCTAAACATACTCTGAAAGACTCATCCGAAGGATGAGCTTACAGCTCAAGCATATGTTCTCCTCCTCAAGCTTGTGTAAAAATAAAGAGGTACTCGCCAGAAATGGTGGGGGGGAAATTGGGAAAGAAATGTATCTAAACCTGTATTCCATGGAAGAGTCGTTTTTTTTTTAACATGACACCCTTTCACTTTCTTTGTGTCTAGGTTGGAAAACCTACTTGTCTCTTGATCATACTCCTTTATAAGATTACAAATCGGTTTATGATCCTTGTTGTTGATTCAGTTTTTCCAAGACAGTTGTCATGTCATCAATATGTTCAAAGAGAAGTTCAACCTGGAAATCCTTCTATTGCGTCGGCCTTTTCTACAGTCCTTAAGCCTTCTATTGCGTCGGCCATCCCTGAGTCAGTCCTAAATCACTTGTTACTCTGATCTACATCAAATCTTGTTACATGTTTTGTGTCATTGATGGGGGATACATTAAGGCCCTCATGTGACGAGTCTTTTCCTGTCGACTTCAACTCATTATCCAGCAATTAGACTTAGAAACTAATTGGTACCTTAGATCTTGCATGCCTCAATGGAAGGTTTCCTCGCTTTCGACAATGGGTTTTCATTATTGACCGTTGATCGGGAGACTCTGTCAAGTGTTCAACTTCACTCATTAATTCACATTCGTTGGATTGTACTAAAGTACCTTGGGAGTCATTGACATTAATGGTGATTTCCCTTGCACTTGTTAACGGTATACACTAATGACCAGTGATCAAGTGGTTTCTACCATGTTCGACTTCAGCACATGTAATCACATGGTAAGATTTGTACTATAGAGTGGTGGAGATGAAGACCCTGAATCTTTTCTTACAGATTTAGGTGGTGTTGGAGTATATTCAGTTTGTACTGTTGCATAGATCCACATTGTATGTCTCATGGCTATGTTCAAATTTGAGTCTTTAACACATAGATCCACAGTGTATTTTTGGTGGTTGTGTTCAAATTTGAGTCACATTGGCATGGATCCATAATGTATGTTTGGTGTCCATGACCTGTCTTACTTGACATGGATCTTTGCATGTTGGCATTTATGCTTTGAGTCATTTGTATTCTGAGTATGGGAATGCCTACCTCAGTGATGATATATTATTGTATTGTATTTCCTTGTTTGTTGGCAAGTTTTCGACCGATTGTTCCTTGTTCCCTACACACACTCGACAAATTATTTCAGCTATCACTTTGTTCTAACTTCATACATTGGGGGGCTCTCTGTTACACAATATTTTCATCATCCCTATGACCGTTAATGATGTAAACCTATATGTTTCCTTCAGAGGGGTCAATGGCCTGAATTCTTGAAGAAAGAAGGAAGACGAACTTTCCCTGAGAGAAGAAGTTGTATTTTCCTTTGTAAAAACCCTATTAAGGAGGATTTCCGCAGGTTGCACTATACATAGGGTGCGTAAATGCCTAATTTTTGCACCTTGCTCTATAGCTAGGGTGCAAATATTCCACAGGTTGCACTATAGCTAGGGTGCAAAGATTCCGCAGGTTGCACTATAGCTAGGGTGCGAAAATTCCTATACGTGGGAAAAACGAGCATCTTCTCGATGCTTCTAGAAGGAGAAGCTTCTATGGTAAGGTGGCCTCCAAACGGTTTGGATCTTACTCACTTTCATGATTTAGTGGGATCATCCTAACCTCCTCACCTTATCCTCTTCAGCTTATAAAAGGAGACGAGCTCTCATGGAAAAAATTTAGTTGTTTTGGCTTGAGATTGTTAGCTTGTTTAGAGTGGCTTTGAGCTTTGCTTTGTCAAGATAGATTGTGAGTAGCTATCAGATATATGATCTCAGAATCCATGGAGTAGAAGTGTGTGGGAAGCAAGGAACTGTTGGAAGGAACCTGACAACATCAAGACATCTGGTTGTATCTTTCTTCCACATTCTTTAATACATATATACTTTTATTTCCTATATGAATTTTATTTGTCCATATTGTATGATTCCTTGATCACGTACATAGTTTCATATCAAATAGACTCTGTTATTCTTATCTTTGTTGGCTTGATATTATTTGCAGATGTTTCTCATAAACCTCGTGACGAAGCTTGGATTGCATTGGTGAAGTTGGATCTTCGATATTTAAGAGGTATGTTCTAGATCCATTTCTCATTTGATAATCGAATCTAAGGAAAGAGTAGTGTACTATCTTGTTTTGTTCAAGATTCGTAGTGAAGCTAGGGGGATTTATTTGTGTCCACACATAACAATTAGCCCAATAACATAAGTACACGTGGCATAATCGACAATGACAAGTGTCAAGTTGATTCGGCATTGCAGGTACGTGCAAATCACAAATCTGAGTGACACATGGCAGCTACTAGGCTCATGACATGTCATTAAGTGACGTAAGTGATGTCACTCTGGGAGTTTTACTTCAGGAGCTTTACCACTAGCAAATGAAAAAATCTCCGAAGTCCCGAAGTGGACACGAGACATCCGATCTGAATGATCACTTCAGGAGCATTCTCATCCATCGATCTACTCCAGTGGAATGATAGCATAACTTGGAATCTTCGAAGTCTAGAGACACGAAAGGATCTAGACCGTTGATCCTAAAGGGACATGCGTCGGTGGATTGTCAACTCTGGGAAAAAGCAAAGGAAGGTTGAAAGGTTGGAAAGTTGAGCCAAAAGGGATTGTGACCATTAATTCAAAGACCACATGTCATTAGATCGTGGACTCTGGTTGAAATGATCGGGGAGCAAGCGAAGTTTGAGAATCGAAACTCCCGAAGTTCAAAAGGCGAAATCAATCTTGTCCATTGGTTTGGAGGGCCACATGTCACCTGATCGTTGAGACTAAGGATCGCGTGTGGACAAAGGAAAAAAGGTAGAGTTGTTAATTGAAGAGGACAGATGTCAGCAGATATTCTATTCTGGAAGATATCCAATCAGCAGCAACAGGGTTTGAGATCTAAAACTCCTGGAGCCCGGATCACGAAGTAAATCTCAGTCGTTGATGTAGGAAGGTGAGATCTGGTCCGCAGACTTGATAGGACAGATCTGAACCGTCCATTCAGGAGCACCGTCAATATCGTGAGATTGACATTCTTGCTCCATTGTAGGGCCAAAACATGCTCGAGTGTTAATTTTTCGTGAGCGGGCCACAATTGAAACCACGGTTTTGGATAAAGAACACGTGGAGGCTCGTAGTGAATTATGGGGTGAAAAGCAGGTTGCTCTCAAACTGCTTATGGACACGCCCACAATCGCATGGTCACATGAATCTCATAGCCCAAGATCATATCATGAAACAAAGCCAACGCTCACTAGACAAAAATCGAGAAGCGCCTTTATGGATATGCGTTTGGCCATCGTCGATGATCACGTAAGGGAAGGGGCTTAGAAGCCAAAGAAGCCATATTTGACTGGTTGTAACTGCCAGAATGGAATGATTGTATCATCCAAAGAACTCGAGGAGCTACAGGGTGATCGTCAGAGGAGCTGAAGAGCCTCAAGGTAGTTGTCAGTGGAATGAAGATTGATCATAGAGATAACTGACAGATGGAAAAGTGTTGAAGTCTGTAACTACAACAGAGAGGATAAGCTCAACTGTGACAAAGAAGATGAAGTGTCGCACTGCCATAGAAGGAAAAGAATCTCAGGATAAGCCACTGATGACAAATAGACTCAGTATAACCACCAAAGAAGACGATGAGTTGCATGGATGATCTAGCAGAGGATTTGGCATGATAAATATGCTCAGAACAGAGAAGAAACAGTTTCTTCTATTGAGAGTTATTCATGCGGGTAGAAGCATGATGTGTGCAAGAGATGAAACGCACAGAAGAGGCATAGCACATTGAATGGAAATAATATATAGAGCATAAAGCGCAGAAGAAAGAGATAGAGCAGAAATCCTTATCTAAGAGAGGAAGAGAAAGTTGAGGTGTGCATTCAGAGACAGAGCAAAAGAACAGAAAGATCAAGGAGATGCGAGCATTAAGACACTAATGCAGGCAGAGCAGAGCAGTGTAACAGAACAATGATGAGACTAGTAAGCCTTTTGACAAACATTGTATCACTGTAATAAGTTTCGGGAACAAAGTTTCTATATTCAGGGTGGTAGGGAGGTGTTAGGCAGGACTAATGTCCTCAAAGTTTCAAGTGGGAGATTGAACACAGGGAGTTGTAGCTTCCATTTGGTTGTAGCCAAAAAACAAACCAGGGTGGCAGGGTGGTGCAAGGGAGAACTATTGTTCTTTGTTATACAAGTTGGTGCCTATGTAACTGGAAGTTGGTGCTTCCATCCAGTTGGTGCTGGAACAGTCGGGGAATTGGTGCTTCCTTCTAGTGGGGGCTAGAGAAACTAGGGAGTTGGTGCTTCCTTCTAGTGGGTGTTAGAGAAACCAGAGAGTTGGTTCTTGCAGCAAGTTGCATCTTGTAAAACAGAGGTTGTATCCTCAAGAGGAGTTGGAGATCCCAAGAATTATAATGTACAGAAAATAAAGATTACTTATCATATCAAGAAGAAGAGGTTTTTCCCTTATCATATCAAGAAGAAGAGGTTTTTCCCTTTATGGGTTTCCTCGGGAAATATTTGTCTCTGTATATTTCATGTGTGTGATTGATGTTGAATATTATATTGCTTACCTCCTTGTATTATTGTTGTCTTCATTGAGTGTTCTGTAAAGAGTTTAAAATGGGCATAATTGTTTAAGCATAGTAACAACTGATTCACCCCCCCCCCCCCCCCCCCCCTCAGTTGTCCAACAAAGATGACCAAAATTCAACGCCCCACCAGTTCCAACGTGATGGATGAATGATGAATGACAAGTTAAGAACCTTTAACATGTGTATATGCATTCCAAAAATGAATCCCATCTTAATCGAAGGTGGTTAGCTTTGATGGTACGAAAACTTTCAAAATTTCCCACTCATTCATTTCGCAACACATGAAACAAGGAATTATGGCCAAAAAATGCAAAAAGATTTTGTAGCGCATATAATAGGTAAAAAGTGGCCAAAAGTTGTGGAATGTGCAAGGATAACTAGTAGAATGTGAGGGGTTAGGTGTCGTGCAGGGAGAGGAGGAGTGTAGGTGGGAAAGGTGAGCGGTATCGAGATAGGTTAGGCGTATTTCGGAGGGGGGTACACCCCCCCATTGTTAAATGAATATAGGTTGAGGGGGGTACAAAATGTGTTGAGGATCATCGATCTGTGAGGTGATGGGATGTCGCCGCTAAAAATATGTGTGGGAATTACCCACTACACGCCAAAATGTCTTTTCCACTAGTAACTTTAGGATAAAAAATATGTGTTGGGTACCTCTAAGCTCTATTTTTTCCCTTTTACACCATAATCTTATTTTCCTAAGGCTACAATAATCAAATTTAATCAATCAAGGGGTATTTTGACATCCCTTCTCAACTTTTATTGAAAACAAAATCACTAACCTATCTCCTAACCTAGTTATCTAACATATTAATCCAGTGTAGACTGTTGGATTAATTATTGCTCTAACCTAACTAATTTGGCCAAGATTAAGCAGTTTGACCAAACTTATTCTCTAACCTATCAACATAAATTCAACAAGTTTGATCATGATTATACAGTATGATTCAAACTAAATTTATTTTTGATGGGGTTTTATATTTTTATCTTTTTTTATTTTGTCTTTTATTATTTTTTATACACTCTTTTCATTTTTTCTATTTTTATCCTTTTCTTCTTTTCTTTTTTTTTTTTTACTTTTTTTTCTTTACTTTTTTCTTTTCTTTTTCCTTTTCTTTTTCTAAATCATTTGCAGAATAAAATATTATTTACAATGAAATATGACTAGAGGAAGAAATTTTCAATCACCAGGTGATACTATGAAATATAGGGTTATAACAATGGGAAAGAAAGGAAAATGGAAATGGAAAAAAGAAAATGGAAAAAATGGAAAATAAAATAAAAGAGAATGGAAATAAAAGAAATTGAGAATATGAATGTAGAAATGGTTAAGGAATGAAAAGAGAGCAAAATGGTTAAGTGTGGAATATGGAGTATGGAGAGTAGAGTGGAAGAGGGAAAAATGGTTAAGTATGGAGAAGAGATTAAGAGAGGGAGGAGAGTAAGGAATGAGAAAAAATGATAAGCATGAAAACATAAGAGAAAGGAGAGGGAAAGAGTGGCACAACAATTAGAAAAAATGTCATTCTTTGAAGTTCTTCTTGCAATCTCTTTGTCGGACTTTTGGACAAAATTATGAGTATCTTGGTCACACAAAGTCGTATTTTGATTATGTAAAATAAGCGAAGAAGCTGAGACTAAGGGCTACACCATGAGTTGGTGAGCATGCACAAATTCTTCCTTCTGATAAAAAAAATTATTCCAAAGAGCGTAAAATCAAGGTGACCAAATTTTCAATCAACACCTCCCCACAACCAACGATGGAACCCTGCCCTAACTGAACATTTGATCCTAAACCAACCTTCCATGCTAGATATTGTCCAATAATGGGAAATTCCTATGCTAAGGATATACATTAATTAGAGGCATTAACAGTAGGTTTTCACCTTGAGCATATACAATCCATAATAGACGCGGGATCAATATAGTTATCAGCCAAAATTTTCCTTGAGAGTTTGCCCCAAGTCAAGAATGTCCACAAAGATTTGGCCAACATAGCATGACTAAAATTTGGAAGGTCCTTAAAGCCACATCCACCCATAGACTTGGGAATAGATAGTATTTTCCAGCCTACTAAGTGAGAGCCTAGGTACTTAGAGTTTCCTTTCCATAAGTAATTAAAATAAAGCTTCTAGATATAATTCAATATCCCTTTCAGAACATTTTCCAATAAATACCATTAAACATGAATTGCTTCAATCCCTAATTTTATAAGAACAAGTCTGCCTCCATAGGAAATCTAGCTATTACACCAAATATTTATATTCCACTAAACTCTAGAGAGTAGCCAGTTCCACACTATGATGGCATAAATGTTAGGTTTAAGTATAAAACCTAGATACTTGAGCCCGTCCTTCATCTCTAGGGAAGGGAAATTAAACATGGTTGAGAAGGTGTGTTGATTTCCCACTTATGACTCTAGACTATAAATAACAGATTTGAGAACATTGATGAGCATTCATGTTATCTCACAAAAGTGCACCAAGATGTCCTTTAGGATTTTACTATCTACTTCTACACATAGACAAAATATTAGCATGTTGTCCACAAAAACCAAGTGAGATAGTCACTCATGGCACCCCATACAAAGACCTTGACATGTATTCACTCTTTTTTCCTTTGTCAACACTCAGTTGAGACCATCGACAACTAGAAAAAAATAGATAAGGTGATAACAAGCACCCTTAATGTAGGCCTCTAGTCAAGTTAAAGAATGAAGACCCCACTCCATTAATTAGAAGCACAAAACAAGCAGTGGTAACACTAGACATAATCCACTTGACCAAGGGAAGATAAAATCTAATGTTCATAAGAAAAATAAGAAGATAGAGCCATGAAACTCTATCATAAGATTTTGAGATATCAAGTTTGATGATTGATATTGGTCATTTATAAATTTTTATAGATTGCAGACCCTCCTAAGCAGAATCGATTGCCTCATGTATAATCCTACCTTACATAAACTTGAATTGTTCAATAGAAATAATGTTTGAGAGGTTGGTTTTAATGCAAATAGCAATGATCTTAGTTGTAATCTTATAAATATTGTTACAAAGAGCTATAGGATGAAAGTCGTCAAAGGAAATGGGACAGTCAAATTTAGGGATGACTGTAAGGAAGGTAGAATTGATATTGCAAAGCATATTACCCAATGTACTTCTTGTTCAACCACTTGAATAATATCATCCCAAAAATATTGAAGAAATCCTCATAAATTCAGGTGTCTAATCATCCAACCCTGGAATTTTTTATTTCCTAAAGTTGGAGATAACCACACTAAGTTCATATTTGGTAATAGCCTGACACAATTCTTGATTTTTCTCATCATCAACAAGACATGGAAAGAGATTTATTTGATTGAGAATAACCTCCATCTTGACATGCTCCAACTCCATGAATAGACTTTTAAAATGTTCCACACCAAGATTGATCACCTCAGAGAAACCACATTTTTTATGACCATGACAATCCACAAGATCCTAACTCATATTGAATTTTTTCCTATAGTTTGCATAGTGTTGAAAGAATTTAGTATTTTGATCCCCTGTAGAAATCCATAATGCCTGACTCTTGAGACACCACAACTTTTCCTACTATACCAAAAGTTGATATGTGTGCACTTCTAGTGTTTGAATTGTCCCCATGGCCCCTTTATCCTCTTTATTTTCCTACATATATATGTAAACATTTTCAAGCCCAGCTTCAATGGACTTCAAAGACAAATATTGTGCCTTCCTTCAATTGCAAACCCATTTAACCACCCTTTATTTTAACCTTCAAAGAGAATTTTCAAACTGGAAGCTAGTTGTAGTAGTTGTGCTAGCCTGAAAAGAAGTTCAATCGTTCTTGATAAGAGAGAAAAACTCCTCCATTTCTTCCCATGAAGGATTTTACTTGCAAGGAGAACCAATATTTCCCTCCAACCATCCCATTTTTTAAAATATGGGGAAATGTTCCAAGCAAAGAACTGAGCCCACCCAGGATTGATAAGAGCCAATTTCCTAGAGAATAGAATAATGGGCTAGAAACGATCCAATATTTTGGATAACCTGTCATTCCTAGCCTGATTATGGACCCAAGTCTGTCGTAATTAAATGGGCTCCACATCAACCATTCTTGACGATTCAAACTTATCTAAGAATAAGTTAGCAAGTCTATCTTCATTGGTCGAAGGCCCCCATATTTCATCCCTATTGATTGTAAAATTGAGATCTCCTCCAACAATTATCTTATCAACGTTAAGGCATTTTAAAGCAAACACCTACTTCCAATGGTCTTCCTTTCCCTCATAAGGACCATAGATATTGAGAATATATATGTTGCGGTCTAGCTCCTTGCTGAAAATATCCGTATAGAGACCTGAATAAATGGAGAAACAGTTTATAAGTCCACAAGTAGAAGAAAACCATGAGATGAGTCCACCATAATTTCCATCCAAATCCACACCAATGAAACCCCATCTTAGGAATATTTTGATCAGCTCAACAATGATTGGATCACTACAACCAATTGAGTCCTAGATCAAAAGAATGTCAAGTCTTTCCAAGTAAATAATTCATCTTAGTGAGATTTTTTTGGCCCTCCCCCTAAGTCTCTGACATTAACCAAATTGATTATCATGGAGAACCCACTTTAGGGGCTAATCTGGCTCTAAGGACCCCAGAGATAAGTCATTGACGACCTTGAGACACTTCATAGGAAGCACATTCCTAGGCATGTTTTAAGGTGGATTTATGCCCTAACTTAATTTTCCCAATTTCCTTAACAGGAAAACCCCCATATGGTAAATGCTTTGTGCATATTGTGTGAGACTTGCAAGGCTAAGTGCAAGTGACTGTAAGAGACTGTGTAAGGGCTTTGTGATGTGACCCAACTCAGGGAAGGAGGATATGGTGAGGTGCGCGTAGATCTCATGTCCTATGCAGAGTAGGTTCTGAGGCTTTGTGCATAGTCTATGGTCATACTTGCAGAGCTAAGTGCAAGTGATTGTAAGAAGGATTTGTGCTTAAACCTAGCTCGGGGAAGGAGGACCTGGCGAGGTGCGCGCAGATCTCCTGTCCTATGCGGGGTGGGTTCCGGTGGCTCTATGCTTGTAGAATATTGAGAGAAGATAATAAAGAAGAGAAGATTTGGTGGACGTATCCCCAGACCGAGGGTGAACCACTCATATCCTGTGTTATGGTTGTTTTGTCCATTTTGATTATTCCTTTGTGCCTTTGATGTGATTTATGCTTAATATTGTTATATTTATGAATGTTAGAGTGTTTAATATAATAGCTTAGTGCTCAGTGATGTGAATGAACACTAGATCTTATCTATTTCTTTATTCTGAGTGCTTAGATGTGTTGGATCTGGTAGAATACTAAGTTGTTCTGTAATTAGGGTTTGGATTTGTGATGTGAATAAGGGTTAATTACTGATGAACATTAATTGCTAAGTGCTTTGTAGAGTGTTGTAATCACAGATCTATGTCCCAGCTAAGGTTGCAGACACTGGAGTCCTGCAACCACCCCTACCTCTACCTCGGGTGAGACTTCATCTGCTTCGCAGGTGTTGCCGAAAGGGCCAGTAGTTAGGGTTTTGTTGGTGCATTGTTGAAGCATTGAACCCTGGGTCTGACCCTGTGCCAACAAATGGTTCCGTTGTCGGGACCTAAAACTGTGATTGCTGGGAACTAAAGAAAAGAAAGAAAGCTATGTCCGTAGATATGTTGCTTTAGTGCACAGTACTCTACTTGACTGTGAAGCCATGTGCTAGGAAGATAAGTCTAATCTAAAGAAAGGAGGTAAGATCCGAAAGCTTTGTGATTTGAAAAAGGTAAGAGTAGTGAAAATTTTTAGATCTAAATGCTTTGTGATTTGTTAAAAGTAAGTTAAGTGAAGATTTTTGTTTCGAAAGTATGGATCTAGGTATGCTTGATAAATTTTGTCCTAGTCTGAAAACTAGGGCACAGCTAGAAGGAAGAAGATTTGATATAATTAGATCTAATAGAAATAATGAGAGATGTGTTATTCCTATGCATAGAAATAATGTTTGGACTAACGAATGGATGTAGGATCCTAGAAAGACTTTTTGGCAGGTTAGTTACTGTAACCCGAGTGCGTAGTACAGGAAAAGTTGGGGTTCATTTAAGATAAAGAGAGGATTAGCTCTTTGTTACAGTTGTAGAAGACCAGACCATATTGCTAAGGATTTCCCTAATACAAGTTCTAATTGTCTTTGTTGTAAAGCTATGGACCATGAAGTTTTGGATTGCCCTAGAATGATTACTAAACTTGAAAGAATGAATATGGAACAAGATAAACATGAGAAAGACTAAGAAATTAAGACTATGGCAGAACCCCAGAAAGAATCAGAGACTATATTACTACAAATGAAAGAAACCTTGAATGATCATAGAGACATCAATCTATCAAAGATCTTAAAAGACAAAGAATGCATAGAAGCAAGAATAGGAGACTTCGACATAGACTGTGTTCTGGATGAGGAAACACAAGTGAATATTATGACATAAAGAACTTGGAAAATTTTGGGAAGGCCTGTTGTGGTTCCTTCATTGGGAGGAATAGGATTATTTAGAGGAAATCTAATAACCCTTTGTGGAAGACTTACTTACATATCTATGAATGCTCATGGAACTTCGACAGAAGAAGCATTTGAGGTTGTTAAGTTTGTTGATAGTTCCATTTATTTTATTGATAGGAAAACCATGGATTGAGAAAGATTAGATCCGAAGAAAAGAAGAAGAAGCCCTAGAACAGAAAAAGCAAGCATTAAAAGATTTCATGACTAGGAGAATAGCGCACTTGATAGAAGAACAGGAAAACAGGTCAAAGACCAGAGACTTGGGTGTCGAAGTTGAAAGAACGTGAGAGGATAGAGAACTTACCCCAAACGATGAAGAAGTATTACCCTTGAATGTTATGAAAGATCATCGACAACGCGAAGTTATTATGCCAAGAGAAGATAAGAATCAGAATGGGAAGAGGAACCTAGTGATGCAGATCACAGGGAAGAAGGCTAGAAAGCTCAGCAAGAAGAAAGCAAAGTTAGAAAAAATGCAAGAAGCTTCAGAAAGAACTTCATAGAAGGAAAGTCTCCAGAATTCGAACTTTGCCAGAATATCAGAGCAGCTCAGATTGGCACTTCTCCATGGTGGAACGATATGACCATTGGAGGCATTATAATCATTAGATTGACATTCCCGAACGGTTAGAACAACATTTATGATCAGAAACCTCACCATCAGACCGTTGGGACCGCGTCGTAACGAACATAACTGCATTGATGAAGGGTCCCTATCGGTTGGAAGGATCTGTTACATTAGTGTCTACTTATCCCGTCAATTGTTACACTGAGCACAAATTGTATCTAAGTCAACTAGAGAACTCATTGTTACTGTGTTGTTCTTATTGAGACTTTGCCATCCATTGTATTGCATTGAGAAATTATTCCTCAGCCTGAGATATCCGATCTCGAGCGCGCATGTTGGACGAGCTCAACACTGTGGAAAATTCAATAGAGGAATTTTTAATTGATCTAATGGCAGAAAGAGTGATGTCCATGGGAGTTCAAGCCTCATCGACGCGAGGAGTGAAAACCTCCCTATCGATTGCTCACGGATCCAGACCATCCCGAGCTGTAGATGAGAAAAGAACCAAGCATCAAGATGACTTGGCGAACGCAAAGTTAATCACTTCCATCCTGCCCGACTACATCCCGCCTCTGGCCGGCATGATGAATCATGACAGTGTCCACAGGGAATTTGACTATACCTTGGTTATTCTGTACCTCCCGATAGGGATACGCAAAAGAAACACTCAGTCGGATAAGATCATGACACTAAAGATCAACGACTTTAACCTAGGGGATCGCAAGAACTTCA
Organism: Picea abies; assembly: GCA_900067695.1. Taxonomy (NCBI): domain Eukaryota; kingdom Viridiplantae; phylum Streptophyta; class Pinopsida; order Pinales; family Pinaceae; genus Picea; species Picea abies. Next base: position 16,581 of record CBVK0100511714.1, read on the forward strand.
ACATGCTCGCTCCTCACATGTATTTGACTAGGACGAAGGGGAAGAAGTCGAGGATAATCCCCCAACCATGGACTATGGACCTCGTGTAGTCCACCATATTGAACATGATGAAAATACCCCATTTTGGAAGGCACCAGGAGGTTAGCGCGTGCGTTAAGATCCTCCTGATGAGATTCCATGGTGGTTATTTGTGGCTATACAAATGCATCACTATCGACTCGGTGTTGATTCATCGGATCACCGGATTGAGCATGCAGGGACCACACCCGCAAGACTCTTACCCAGGGAAGGTTGCAGACCACGCCCTGGTGCAGAAGATCAAAGATACATATGGAGATGTGGAAAAGGGGAAGTGAAGCTACAAGGTAGCCTCCATCCAGAATGGCACAATGCGCCTTGCTTTCCAGTTGATTGTTGGTAAGCTAGTCTAGAAGAACAGACCCACGTAGGTCACAGGGTTTGTTGTCGACCTCGCAGGAAAATGCATGGAGGGGCTATAGATGAATTGGGAAAAGTACTTAGTAAGCCAATTAGACCAAGACTGTCGCGAAGCTCAGGATCAGGGCTATGAGTTCCATTTTAGTTGGATATTGATCCTCATCGCATTCATATCTTGGGAGATGTCGGAAGGTGCGACCTTCCCTGAACTAGAGCCATCTGAACCATTAGCCATGAAATTCACTTCACTATGGTATTCAAGTGATATGGGAAAACAATGGCAATCAAACGCGGTGTTCCACACCTACTACCTACAATTAAAGAGGGCTATTGAGGTTGTCCCTCGTATAACGTCAAACACCCTGCACAGGTTCAAGCCATTTGTGAAGTTCCACATGGATAGACATTTTATTTACATCACTGCGTGCGGAGATGAACACAAAGAATTACTACAGAGTTACTACAAACTCACAGAGGAGGACCTGGAAGAAATCACTAAGGAGTGGCTTGCAGAGCTCCTTATCCCTATTGAGTCCACAGAACTGTCCGATCCTGAACTAATCGAAATCTCGATGATCACTCGTGAAGGGCATGATACACATGGAACTAATAGCAGGAAGAAGACAAAATAAGTTCAGCAGCTAAGCAGTGCATCAGAAGAAACTGCTTCAGAATCACTTGGAGGAGGAGGTGGTGACGAAGTATATAAAGAAGAGAACAATGGAATAGAATATCAGTAGAAGCAAGGCAAAGTAACACCGCCACAGAATCCCCCTGATGATGCAGAGCCATCTCACAAAAGAAAGGTTTCCCCCACAAAACCCACATCGCGGAAGAAATACAAAGCTAGTAAGACCAAGCTACAGACTATGCTCACACTAGATGACTTTGACTTCATCATCGCAGCAGTATCAGATGCTTCAGAAGATCTTTTGTAGAGAAATGAAGCTAAGCAAGAGACCATGTATGAAAAAATTGAATTAGAACTGCGAGGGGTACAACAAGCCCTTCACTCCAGCTGTGTAGTGTCCACTGCGCCCCCTCCATTAGAAGAAACAGAGTTGGGAGATGATCCTACCCAACTCCATAGACTAGCCGATGCAAATGAAGCCTGCCTTTGTCGTGCACAGGAAGAAACAGAATAGGCCACAACGACCCTAAAACAAGCACAAGAGGAAGTGATAGAGCAACGCAAGGTTGCGCAGTAAGAGAAGGTTGCCCTCCAAGGAAAGTTTGAAGAGGAAAAGGCACAGATCCAACAAGAGAAACAACAGTTGCTCATGAATTAGGTTGGAGTAAAAGAAGCAATCAACAGAGCACTTCTATCTCTGACGGGCTTAGAACAACTAACCAGAGACCCATTAGAGCATCATGTAGCGAGGTTTGTTGAAGCCATCCAGCAGCTTCAACAGAGAATAACATATTTAGAGATACGAACAGTGTCAAGCACTCCGCAGGATGTGCGAGATCAAAGAGAAGAAACTGCTCGAAGTGTAGTTGAGAGAATCAAGGCCTTTGCCAAAGAATGTAAACAACTAAGTGATCGCAACACGCAGACTTATGAACGACTCACTAAGGATCTCGAACTAAAGACACTAGAGACACAACTCCAGGAGGCCAAGAAGTAAGCAACAACAGTTTAGGCACAGTTGAAGCTCTTGTCAGCAGTTGAGAGAATGAAACGATCCCAGGAACAGTGCGTTGTCCAACAGAAAGTCCATGCCATATAGAGAAAAGTCATGGAAGTGACTCAGAGGCTCCAGCTAGTCCAGTATGCATCTTGCAAAATATTCGAAGAGATTGAAGGATGAAGAGCAGAGCTGGAATAAGTAGTCACTTCAGTAGAACATCTCTTAGAGGGACCTGTGAACGAGGTAGTTCTTCAAGAGTTTGTCAAGCAGGAGGCCTTAGCGCAGCAACAGGTCAAGGCTCGAGGATTTTGAAGCAGATCTACCCATATTAGAGTGACACGGGATGAGTCACAGGTGAGTGTTGGGGGATTGTTGGCCCTTGACCAAGTTTGGATATCCTTGGTCATGTTTGACCTATTTTGGGACTTCGACGAGCTGTCGAAGGTGGAGCGCAAGTCGAAGCAGAGATCACAGGATCCTTGCCCCTTTGTAGGTATTTTTTAGTTTTTGGACTTATTTAACGGGTATGGGGATGTCAGACCATGGGTTTACCCATGTTTAGGCCCATTTTGTAATGTATAAATAGATATCTAGGCGATGTAGGAAGAGGCCAGTGTGCTAAGTGTGAATAGATGTGGTGCTAAGTGCTAAAGGCAAGTAAAGGCCAATGTGCTAAGTGCAAGTGATAGTTGTAAATGCTTTGTGCATATTGTGTGAGACTTGCAAGGCTAAGTGCAAGTGACTGTAAGAGACTATGTAAGGGCTTTGTGATGTGACTTAACTCGGGGAAGGAGGATCCGACGAGGTGTGTGCAGATCTCTTGTCCTATGCGGAGTAGGTTATGAGGCTTTGTGCATATTGTATGTTCAGACTTACATAGCTAAGTGCAAGTGATTGTAAGAAGGATTTGTGCTTAAACCTAGCTCGGGGAAGGAGGACCTGGCGAGGTGCGCGCAGATCTCCTGTCCTATGCGGGGTGGGTTTTGGTGGCTCTCTACTTGTAGAATATTGAGAGAAGATAATAAAGAAGAGAAGAGTTGGTGGACGTAGCCCCAGGCCGGGGGTGAACCACGTATATCATGTGTTATGGTTGCTTTGTGCATTTTGATTATTGCTTTGTGCCTTTGATGTGATTTATGCTTAATATTGTTATCTTTATGGATTTTAGAGCGTCTGATATAATAGCTTAGTGCTCAATGATGTGAATGAACTCTATATCTGATCTGTTTCTGTATGTTGAGTGCTTAGATGTGTTTGATCTGGTAGAATAATGCGTTATTCTATAATTAGGGTTTGGATATGCGATGTGAATAAGGGTTAATTACTAATGAGCGTTAACTGCTAAGTGATTTGTAGAGTGTTGTAATCACATATCTGTGTCCCAGCTAAGGTTTGCAGACACTGGAGCCCTGCAACCACCCCTGCCTCTACCTTGGGTGAGACTTCATTTGCTTCGCAGGTGTTGCCGAAAGGGCCAGTAGTTAGTGTTTTGTTGGTGCGTTGTTGAAGCGTTGAACCCTGGGTCTACCCTTGTGCCAACAGGGGCTAGTCCAGCTCTAAGGACCCTAAAGATAAGTCATTGACGACCTTGAGACACTTCATAGGAAGCACATTCCTAGGCATTTTTTGAGGTGGATTTATGCCCTAACTTAATTTTCCTAGTTTCCTTAACAGTAAAACCCCCATATGGAGGTTGACCTTTTGTAGTAGCCCTCAGTCTTAAAAATTATATCTCTCTACCCAACGACCCAAATATGGAGCCTAAGGAATGGGCCTTTTCATTTATTGATGATCCAAGAGAAGAAATCTCAATGTCCTTTTTTATATATACTACAAATGACTTGAAATATCAACCCCCAAGTGCACATAAGTGCAAGGTCAATCTTAGGAAGACAACAAGACTTGAGACAACCTCCCACCCAAGTCTAAAATTACCCAAGGGAGCAGGCTCAAAATTTGAATTTGAAATACTAGAGGGAAAGTGTTGGTCAATTTAATTACTCAAATTAATGAACATTAAATTATAAATCTAGGAGCTAATAAACTTGTGAGATATCGGCACTGTATGTGCAGGTTTAGGAATCTAACTAAATTAATTATAATGAAATCAAAAGTAGGTTGCTTAATGAATCATTTACATGAATCAAACTTAATTATTGAAGCTATAATAATTTATTCAGTTACAGTATTTTATTTCAATCAGAAATATTCCTGCAACAATATAGTTCTCTCAATTATTCAAGTGAATCATGTAGCTTATCAACCATCAAATCAAATCAAATAAATCTTGTGATGTAAAATCAAATCCAAATATCTCAAAGTTTCAAGTTCAAGTCTTATATCTTTCACTTTATCAAAATTCTTGTGTCAACAACTTGTTGATATTTCTAGTAGCACACACACTCAAAAACGGCCATTAACACAGATAATCAGAAATTAAAGAGCAGAAGTGAATGAACAATAAAAGCATAAATAAATTAACTTAATAATTCAAGAAATCAATCAATTGATAAATGAAATGAGAGCAACGAACTATGAAATAACATCACATGATTGAATCTAGTAAATGAAAAAATCAAATGTGCCTAAGAAAATAAACTATTTAGGTAGTGTATACCAGAGAAATGGGGCCTTGCCTCCCTTGGCACACGCCCCGAAGGAAGGATACAGAACTCTATTCATAATCTGTGGAAAATGTCTCTTTATTTCAACATGTAAAATATTCACAAATTACAGAGTATGATCTTCTTCCTCCTCAACCCCCAATGATGTACAACACACTCCTTAATTGAATTCCCAAGATTGATATCCCCCTCATATTTATATATATAGCTTACCTTTTGTTATCACATGAAGTTGCCAAGGGTCGCAAGACGACCAAGTTTGTGGTCTGCACAGGAAGTGTCCAAGCACAGCATTCAAAAGCAGTCCATTTCAGGCTCATATACAAGCAAGCAGACAGGTTCATGTTTCAACGACAGAGATCCCTATATAGTTCAGATTAGCAGCTCTCGGACAGTCAGAGTTTAAAATTCATGCAAGGATTAACGACTATCCAAGCATCCCAAAGTCCCAAAGTAAATCTGATCCATTGAAGGCTAAGGACATGCATCGATAGATCTCACACTTTAGGAATTCGACACTTCAGAGAAGTGCGCAAGCAAGCAGGAGAAAACTCTCGAAGCCTGAACTCCTGAAGTAAATCTCAGTCATCCAAAAAAAGAGAACACGTGGAGGTAGATCTCACACTTCAGAGGATTACACAAGAAAGCAGAAGAAAAAGGCTTGAATCCAAAACTCCCAAAGTGAATCTCAGTCGTCCAAATCAAGAGGCCACGCATCACCAGATCTCTCACTTCGGGAATTCGACACTTCGAAGGATTGCGTGAGAAAACATAAGAAAAACTCCCGAAGTAATTGAGATTCGTTGATCTTTGCAGCAGGAAGCAGGTTCCATCCAAGAGGCGTGTCGTAGAAAAAGCGGGGCTTTCCAGATCGCAGATCGTGACCAGTTCGACAACCATGCTTCATTGTGGGGACAAAACATGCCCGAACAATAAATTTCTTGAGCGTTACCGCAATATAAACCATGGTATAGCAAAAGAGCTACATGGTGGAAGGTGGTGAATTGAGGGCTCAAAACTGGTGTGGATCCAAACCGCCTTTGACGACCCCGCAATCATGTGCTTATATAATGACAAATTCGAGAGTAGCACGTGGTCTCCCCCTAGGCATTAAGCCTCACCCCGATCCCGAGGAGGATTTACTTAATGAAAAAGGATCGGTAGTTGAAACCTCATCTTTGTCCATAAATAGGAAACTTGGAAGCTATGGCCGAGGAGTTAGAACTATCAGCCTGAGGTACCATGATGGACGATTTCTTCTTGCAGGCCCATGTTGATCCGAACTTGTGCTTGAAAGGAGGAAACACGCATAATCTGACAGAAAGATGCATAGAAAAAAAGTTTTAAATGAGATGGATAGATCATACTTCTGGAAGTTGTGGACTGATCAGATTATAAATAAATCAGTTTAGGATTTTTTTAAGGGTTTTTTTTGAGAGGCTGGAGAGCCGAGAGATTTTTAGGAGAAGGGCTCTGTATTTTTTAGTTTGTAAGCCCGAGGGATTGGATTGTAAATATTATGTTATTGAATATTCCTTTGAATTGTTTTTATAGGACCGTCTTCTTAGTTTACATGATGTGTTGTTTCTTCTTGTCTGGATGTAATCTCTCTGATCTATGGATTCCTAAGGCGGTAGAGGATCGGTTGTCATCTTTCCCATCTTTCATGGTTCATCAGACATTTTTTTTTTTTCTCGTTTGGATGTAATCTCTCCCATCTATGGATTCGCGAGGAGGTAGAGGATCTGTTGTCATCATGCCCATATTTCATGGTTCATCATACATTTTATATTTTTCTTCTTGTCTGGATGTAGCATCTCTTTGATCTATGGATTCCTGAGACGGTAGAGGATCTGTTGTCATCTTTCCCATCTTTCATGGTTCATCACTCAGACACATTCTATCTTCCTTCTCCTCATCACCACATAAAATCCTTTTGTCTGATAGGAATTTTAAATGCCTTCATTATTCACAATACTTATGACTCCATAGCCCAATGGTCGAGAACTGATCTGCAACAACCTCTATTATATTTCCCTTTCTTTGTGATCTTTCCCTAATCCACCTACTCAAACCAATTTAATCCATTTTACTTTTTTTTATGGGTACTAGGCTTATCCTCTTGCAGACAGAGGGTGATTCTCAGTGCTAACATTAATGGCATTGTTGTCGAGGACGGAAGTGAAGATATCTTCCCTGGGAGAACGACAACGAAAAGATCCAGTTTTAGATGGTGAACTGAAGCTAGACACATTATTCTGACTGCTCA
>CBVK0100511715.1:0-13135 GCA_900067695.1 Picea abies
ATCATTTGGGGGTATTGTCAGTGTTCCAAAACATGTTTTCATTATGATGTTATACTTCCCTTACCTTTTTTGGATCATTTGCAGTGAAAAGAAGAATTATGTTACCAAGCAGTTTGGGTGGCTATGGTGGAAGTTTGTTTTCACCTAGCACATTGTAAAAACTGGTTAGTTTAGGATTGTACATAAATAAACTCCATCTGGAGCATGTATGTTTGTTTTCTTTTTAAGTTGAGTAGTGTACATGTCAGCCTGTTGCCTTCAACAAAATGTATTTGAGCTCGACTCCACAACCCAACAGATAAGGCAACTAGAACTGCATGTTCTTGACAGCTCACAGGGAGCATCACAACCCCTGTGGAGCCAATGTTATCACATGAAGTTATCAAATGTCACAAGAAGACCAAATCCGTGGTCTGCACATGAAGCGTCCAAGCGCAACATTCAAAAGCAGCCCATTTTGGGTTGAAATACAGGAAAGCAGATAGGTTCTTGATTCAATTGTGGATATCCCGTATATAGTTCAGATTAGCGGCTCTCGGACAGTCGAAGTTTAAAATCCGTGCAAGGAATAATGACTATCCAAGCATCCCGAAATAAATATGAGTCATTGAAGGATGAGGAAATGTGTCGACAGATCTCACACTTCGGAAATTCGGCACTTCAGAGAAGTGCGCGAGCAAGCAGGAGAAAACTCCCGAAGCCCGAACTTTCGAAGTAAATCTCAGCCGTCCAAAACAAGATAACATGTGGAGGCAAATCTCACACTTCAGAGGATTGCGCGAGAAAGCAGAAGAAAAAGGCCTAAAGCCCGAACTCCCAAAGTGAATCTCGGTTGTCCAAATCAAGAGGCCACATGTCACCATATCTCTCACTTTGGGAATTTGTCACTTCGGAGGATTTCGCGAGCAAGCAGAAGAAAAACTCCTAAAGTAATTGAGAGTCGTTGATCTTTGCAACAGGGAGCAGGGTCCATCAAAGAGAGACGTGTGGCAACAAAAGTGAGGCTTTCCCAGATCACAAATTGTGACTAGATCGACGACCACGCTTCATTGTGGGGACGGAACATGCTCGAATGATAAATTTATTGAACGGTCCCGCAATAGAAACCATGGTATAGAGAAAGAGCTATGTGGCGGAAGGTGGTGAATTGCAGGCTCAAAAGCGGTGTGGATCCAAACCGCATTTGACGGCCCTGTAATCACGTGCTTATATAACGACAAATATAAGAGTAGCACATGGTCACCCCCTAGGTGTTAAGCCTCACCCCGATCCCAAGGAGGATTCATTTAATGAAAAAGGATTGGTCGCTGAAACCTCAACTCAGTCCATAAACAGGAAACTTGGAAGCTATGGCCAAGGAGACAGAATTGTCAGCCCGAGGTACCACGATAGTCAATTTCTTCTTGCAGGCCCATGTTGATCCGAACTTGCGTCTGTCAGGAGGAAACACGCATAGTCTGATAGAAATGTGCACAGATGAAAAGTTTTAAATGAGATGGCCAGATCATACTTCTGGCAGTTTTGGACTGATCGGATTATAAATAGATTAGTTTAGGATTTTGTTAAGGGTTTTTTTTCAAAGGCCGAAGAGCTGAGAGAGTTTTAGGAGAAGGGATCTGTATTTTTTAGTTTGTAAGCCCTCGGGCTTGGATTGTAAATATTATTTTATTGAAGATTCCTTTGAATTGTTTTTATCAGACCGTCTTCTTAGTTTACATGTTGTCATGTTTCTTTTTGTTTGGATGTAATCTCTTTGATCTATGGATTCCTGAGGTGGTAGAGGATCTGCTTTCATCTTGCCCATCTTTCATGGTTCATCAGACATTTTATGTTTTTCTCGTCTGGATGTAATCTCTCTGATCTATGGATTCCTAAGGTGGTAGAGGATCTACTTTCATCATGCCCATCTTTCATGGTTCATCAGACATTTTCTATTTTTATTCTTGTTTGGATGTAGCATCTCTCTGATCTATGGATTCCTAAGGCGGTAGAGGATCTACTGTCATCTTGCCCATATTTCATGGTTCATCACTAAGACACATTCTACCTTCCTTCTCCTCATCACCACATAAAAGTCTTTTTTCTGATAGGAAGTTTAAATGCCTTCATTATTCACGATACTTATGACTCCATATCCCAATGGTCGAGGACTGATCTGTAGAAACCTCTGTTAAATTTCCCTTTCTTTGCGATCTTGCCCTGATCCACCTACTCAAACCAATTTAATCCATTTTACTTTTTTTTTATGGGTACTGGGCTTATCCTCTTGCAGTCGGAGGGTGATTCTCAGTGCTAACACCTTTCATAAAAAGAAAGAGGTTACAACAAGTTAAGACCAATCCCACAATATGTGGATCTCACAACCATCATATCTTGGATTTATCTTAATTGAGACAATGGATCTTGTTTAGATCATTTGAAGAACAACGATGCATAACAACATCATTCTTCACTAAACCCATATTCACATTTTTTCCACAAGAGGTGCAACCATCCAAATCACCAAGGCACTACTGGAATTTCTGTAGATGACATGCACTATCAGAATTCTAGGAATGACATAATATATATGCTTGAAGATATGCTCATTAATCCCTTTTCATGCACTTTCCGAGAATTTTGCTTTAGAGTCGCCTAAATGGCCATATTCTGTACAAATCCCATGTCTTGGATTTCCTTAATTCATCTTTGTCATCTTGAAAATGATGTGGAAAAATTACCTCGGAAAATTGTCTGGACGCTACTGGATTTCCTGTAGAATGCGGCCGCTATCAAATTTCCTATAGAATGTTGCTTCTATTGAAATAATATTAACCGAAATTAACAAGATTAATTCAAATCCTATCTAACTCATCGAAAACAAAGGAAATTATGAAAATAAACAACTTTATGCCTCTTTAAGCTTGAGATGGCACCTGGCTTCAAAAGTATGAGAAAATGTGATAAGAGGAATAGTAAACATGTATAGGAATAAGACAAAATAGTCAAAAAGAGAACCAAATGATAATGTAAAATATGAAAGAACAATGGTCCAACATCTCCCCCACACCTGTACTTTTGCATGTCCTCGTGCAAATGAAGCCAATTGGTAACTCCACAAAACTTGGGAAAAATTGATTTCACATTTATCTAACAAAACCTGGCATCATCACTTAGTATATTAAGATTGCCTCATGTTATGTTCCTTCGTTTATTCAATCTCCTTTTCAATGATCAATTGTAAACAACTAACTTCCTATACCTTTGATACCATTTTCTGACTAACTTGCATAATTTCTTATTTTGGGAGGTTAACTTTTCATTATCTTTCTGAATCTTTTGACTCTATTTATTCAACTTTTCATTTTCACCTTTTACATATCAATCTAGGAAGGAAAACTCTTGGAGTTCCTCCTTTAACCTTTTAATCTTCCTTTCCTTTTCAATTTGATAAAAACTGAATGAATAGCAGAATATGAAGATGTAGTTTCCTTGATGGATACCTCATGTCATGTGTCAACATTTGGAATATCAAATATTGATGTGTCATATTCATCTCGTTTAACATATTGAACATTCTTTGATCTGGAAGGTACATCGCACTAAGATTCTGAGGACTTTGTTCTGATTTTCTTAGGTGCTTTAAAAATATTTGAAGACTCTCTTGATTATTCCTGATAATTCTCTAACTCTATGGGTGATTTCCTTACAATGCTTTGTTGAGGAACATTTTGTGCCCTACGCTTTCTTGCCATACTTCATGTAAACCTTCGAGTAATGGGCATTAGTGATCAAGGTTATGTTTCTAGAGTCTTATTCACAAATTTCCTTTTTGATTTCCTTATAGGAGTAATGAATCCCTCAGCTCCAAGGGAGCCAAGGTTTCATCATTATCATGACTAACACCCTATTCACCAATTTTTAGAATTTTACCTCCTATAGTAACTTCAACATTTTGCTCACAAAAGCCCATTATGACTTAGAAAGTTCTCCCCGTTTTGCTAGGCATTGTTTCTAAGGACCCATGAGCAGAGATGTGGATACATATAATTCCTGACACTTCATACTTATCAGTTTGGATGGTTTTGAAATGAGCGATAAGAGAATGCCTATAGAAGGCGATTATGAAAAATGCTTACTTATTAAACTCATTTAAAATCTTTTTCAGTGATTTGAAATGAGTAAGTGAAATCATGATAAGGAACATTATCAAATCATAAATGTGTTAAGCATGAAAAATCATGAATGAGAGATCATGGCTTAAGGTTAATGATATAGGATTTAAAGAAACAATCTTATGGTAGTTGTTGTAATATTAATTTCCCTTATCTTCAATAAATTATAAAGATTAAAGAAATCTTGCCTCAAGTTACCTTACTAATGGTTTTATATGGCACTTACAAATGTAGGCTTGAATTTGAATCACTTGTAGGAAAGATGGAAAATTGAACACCATTTGAGGAACAAAACACACCAAGGAATCTGAATAGTGTTGCTAGAGAGAAATTTATGATGTATATGCTTGAACTTTGGGCTCATCGGAATTGTAGTGAGTTGGGTCTATATGCATAGTCGATACTAAGGAACACTTCTAGCCTACTGGAATATTGGAAACTTTATGCTTGCTACCATGAAAATTTATTCAAAGCATGAAAAACACAAAAGAACAGTTGCATATCTTCTGGTAACCGCTATAGAGATCCCATAACTGAAAGAACAGGGGTCTCTGAAAAACTTTCTTTTGATTGAATACTCTACAACTTGAAGATTGTTGGAGGAAATGAATTTTTTCTACTAATACTGCTGAAAATGCTACTAAAACAATTAATTTATTGATCCATCATGTTGAAGAATGTTAAAATCAAAACAAAGATCTCTCTTTTTAGCTGTCATTTTCTGTTATTCAAAAATATGAGAGCTTGCAAGTCATTTGTTAATGCCATTAAACCATATAGTCTTCACACGTTCAAAACCAATGGAACAATTTTTTCTATGTGAAAGAATTTGTTGAGGTTGAACATGAAAAAGAATTGGATTACCAACCATTCATGAATGTTGTTAACCAACGTGAGACAACTCACCAATAATGGTAGTGAGTGTCAAGGTACCTTAATGCATCTTGTCAAGAGCGAATGAATGTGTTGAAGTCAAGTAACCTGCAGGATATGAAAATCAGGGGACATCAATGTATTCCCACTGCTATCAACAAGGAAACATATCATTAAGGCATACAAGTTCCATGGAATTATTAAAATATGTAATCTTGATCCCAGATAAGGTGTTGAGGTCGATGGGACAATATCTGTTGGAAGGAGGGCCTTAGGGAATCCCACATCATCCACCTCAAGCATAGAACAAAATAATTTGAATAACTTATAAATGAAATATTGAACCAACAACTGTATGTAGAATTTTTTTGTGAACCTTTCCAGCCAAGAACCTAGTTTTCAAACAAAGTTTGTGTCTAACTACGTCAAAGCCCTGGTTTCCAGAGTTAGACTTATTTTCTCTTTACTATTTTATTTATTTATTCTTCTACACTAGCCTACTTTATTTTGAAAATAAATTATTTCCTCAAGTGTAGGAATATTTCCAATGGAGCCATGTGTGCAATAGAATATACTCATATTCAAGTTTGAAAGATATGCCTTGATGAATACCCAAATATGAGGGACCAACTGCCCTGATTGATAAGGTGCCAACAAATGTTGGAGAATGGAGTGGTATTTTGGCCAAATGATCATCTAGAACCAAAGTTCAATGTAATCATTATCCCCTTGGTTTTCTTGTTCATTAGTATTATCATGCATTTCCTCCTTCATCATACCCTGTAGATCTTCAAGGATTTGGATTTTGCACAAAGGGTCCGAACAAAAACTTGATAGGAATTATTCAATCTCAGGTTCTAGTGTCTACTCTCCATCGAGTGTTGTCCGTGGTTTTTTTGTCTCCTCTATAAATTCGCAAGGATGATCAAAGAAATATTCTAGATATTCTTCTTGAAGTTTCTCATGGATCATTTGCTCTTCTATTACTCCCTGAGATGCAGTTATGTTTCTTATTGTTGTCAGGATTTGTTCCTCTTGAGATGTAGATATGTTTCTGATTGTTGTTAGGATTTGAGATATTTCTTCGAGTAACATTTCCTCCTTTGCTCAACAAGCTCTTTGGCATCCTTCTTTTGTTGTATAACAATTCATGTCTTGTAGCATGGATTAGTGTATGGGGGTTCTTATAGAACAAAACGAAAAACTTCAAATAAATAGATGAAATATTGTAGAAACAATCACAATGCAAGCTTCAAAGTAAAAACTCATAAATATCAAGAACAATCATATACTCGAACACCCTCATGCTACTAAGGCCCTGCTATCACCAAGTTAACTTTTGACATGAGTTAGATTTTCCTTTCCGTGAATCAAACAAAAAACATGGTGTACCAACAAAATTTATATTTAGTAAGATAACGTACTCATTATAGTGAATGCACATGTTCTTACCTCTCATCTTTTCGTCGCTATCTCACTAGATCTAGAATGTTAGTACAACCAAAAATCATGTGTAGAAAAGGAGAAAAACTAAAGAATTGAAAACCAAATTACAAATGCTTAATACCTTAGCATATCCCCGACAACAATGCCAAAAATGTTGGTCAATTTAATTACTTAAATTGATGAACATTAAATTATCAATTCAGGAACTTGTAAACTTGTGAGATATTGGCACTATATGTGCAGGAATAGGTAACTAACTAAACTAATTCTATTGAAATCAAAAGTAGGTTTATTAATGAATCATTTATGAGGATCAAACTAACTATTGAGGCTATAATAATTTATTTAGTTACATTATTTTATTTAGATCATAAATATTCTTGCAACAATATAGTTCTCTCAATTATTCAAGTGACTCCTATAACTTCTCAACCATCAAATCAAATCAAATAAATCTTGCAATGTAAAACCAAATCTAGAGATCTCAAAGTTGTAAGTTCAAGTTCTATAGATTTCTCTTTATCATAATTCATGTGTCAACAACTTGTTGAGATTTATGGTAGCACACACACTCACACATGGTTGTTAACACACATAATAAAAAATTAAAGAGCATAAATGAATGAACAATAAAAGCATAAATAAATTAACTTGACAACTCAAGAAAGCAATCAATTGATAAATGAAATGAGAGGAACAAACTTGAAATAACATCACACGATTAAATCTAGAAAATGCAAAAATCAAATGTGCCTAAGAAAATAAACTATTTGGGAAGCATATACCAAAGAGAGGGGGACATGTCTCCCTTGGCACACACCCCCAAGGAAGGCTACAGATCTATGTTCACAATCTACGGAAAATGTCTCTTTATTTAAACATGTAAAATATTTAGAAATTACATAGTATAATATTCTTCCTCCTCAGCGCCCAATGATGTACAATGCACTCCTTAATTGAATTTCCAAGACTCATATTCCCCTCATTTTTATACATACAACTTACCTTTCATAAAAAGAAAGGGGTTACAACAAGCTAAGACCAATCCCCCAATATGTGGATCTCACAACCATCATATCTTGGATTTAGCTTAATTAAGAAAATGGAGGTTGTTTGGATCATTTGAACATCACTAAAGAATAACAACATCATTCTTCACAAAACCCATATTCCCAAATTCGTTCACAAGAGGCGCAACCATCCAAATCACAAAGGTGCTACATGAATTTCATGTAGATGACATGCACTACCAGAATTATGGGAATGACATAATAAATTTGCTTGAAGATACACCCATAAATCCCTCGTCGTGCACTTTTTGAGGATTATGCTTCCATACCACCTAAATGACCATATTCTGCACAAAACCCATGCCTTGGATTTCCTTGATTCATCTTTGTTGACTTGCAAATGATGTCGCAAAACCGCCACTTGAAATTGTATGTTGCTACGAGATTGCCTATAGAATGTGGTCAATATTTAACTAAGCATAACCATTGTTAATAAAATTAGTTCAAATCCTATATATCTCATTGAAAACAAAGGAAAATATGAAAATAAACAATTGTATGTCTCTTTAAGCTTCTGATGGAACTTAGCTTCAAAAGTATGAGAAAATGTGATAAGAGGAATAGTAAACAGGTATAGGAATAGGAAAAAATAGTCAAAAAGAGAACCAACTGATAATGTAAAATATGACAAAACAGTTCTCCAACAGAAAGTTCTTACCAAAATCCCGAGTAT
This sequence comes from Picea abies, assembly GCA_900067695.1. Classification (NCBI taxonomy): domain Eukaryota; kingdom Viridiplantae; phylum Streptophyta; class Pinopsida; order Pinales; family Pinaceae; genus Picea; species Picea abies. Next base: position 8,217 of record CBVK0100511715.1, read on the forward strand.
GCATTCCACTATCTATCTAAAGCTTCTCCAACCTACTCCATTGCTAGGGAGAGAGATCCAAATCTCCCCCAAATAGATATGAGTTTTAATGACCCTCCACATTGTCCTTAACCCCATTAACCATGGTGATAAGAATATCGCCTACATATACGTCCTTCTTTCCATCTAACACATCAACACCAGAATATTGACCTTTCTTATCCCCCGATCCAGTATTTAGAGAAGGTTGAATCAAAGGAGGATCCCTTGCTTCATGCAGGACCAGAGTGATCCCAACCATAGCCTCTGAAACCTGCTTCTTTTCTCCCATAATTTTTTTTTGAAAATACAAAGAACAATCCACGAGAATATGACCCACCTAATGACAACACATATAGTGAAAAGGGACGTTAATATAGTCCAAAGGATGTTTATATTTTTTCTCCCCCAACACCAAGTCAATATTTATAAATACCCTAACAGGGGTCGAACTCGACAAAATTATGAGATTTGTAACTAAGATTTGAGGCGATGAATTTACATAAAGCCTCACCAATAGCCTTTAACCCTTCATCTGACCAAAATTCAAGCAGGAGATTTGGGAGCTTTATCCAGGTGGGAATACTAGATAGAGATCCCTCCTTGGCATCAAAGAGCAAGGGTTTAATGTTAGTGTTTCATTGGAATTTCCCCCCTCCCCCTATTAACCTTAATTTATTATTGTTTATTAACTTTTCTTTTTTTTAAATGTTTTGTAAATATTTTTAAATACTTTGATTTTTTTAAATGTATTTTCAAAGTTAACTTGTGACTTTGCAAGGGTTGAGACATCCCGAAGCCACTTTATCCATGTACAACTTCTACCCACTGGTTTTTAACTTGTGACATCCACGAAGAAAACACATGTTCTTAACCATTAGGCCCACTACCCTCCTCCAATTTACTTTAATTTTTTATTGTTTATTAACTTTTATTTTTTAAATGCTTTGTAAATATTTTTAGATATTTAATTTTTTTTAAATGTTTTTGCAATGTTCTCAAATGAAATGTGAGAAGGGATATTCTGGGAATTGCCATCTTCCCATAATTTACCTTAATTTACTATTATCTATTATCTTTTCATTTTTAAAAAATATTTACATCATTTTTTTTAAATGTTTTGTAAATATTTTTAAATATTTAGATTTTTTAAAATATTTTGTAAATATGTTCTGTAGATATTGTTTATTAGACATATATATATCCAATGAAATGAGAAGGCTCCCTAAATTTACCTCAATTAGTAATTTATTACTGTTTATTAATTTTTTATTTTATTTAAATATTTTTATAAATATTTAGATTTTTTAAACTTTTTTACAATGTATTTTCATATTTTTAAATGAAACGGGGAAGGTTATATATATATATATGAAATGGGAGATGGCTGGAATCCCCTCTTCCCAAAACTTACCTCGATTTGTTATTGTTTATTAATTTTTTATTTTATTTAAATGTTTTTATAAATATTTAGATTTTTTAAACATTTGTACAATGTGTTTTCAAATGAAACGGGGAAGGGTGATTGCCTTAATTTACTATTATCTATTATTTTTCATTTTTTTAAATGTTTTTTTTAAATATTATTTATTAAACATATCTTTTTAAATATATTTTGTAAATATTTAAATTTTTTTAATTTATATATATTTATAGATTTAAATATTTTTTCATTTTTTTTAAAATGTTTTTACAATGTTTTGTAAATATTATTTATTAAACATATGTTTTTAAATATATTTTGTAAATATTTAGATTTTTTTAATTTATATATGTTTATAAATTTGAATATATATTATTTTTATTTTTTTAAATTAATAAACAATAATAAATTAAGATAAATTGGAAGAGGAGGACCATCCCTACCTTAATTTATTATTATTTATTAACTTTTTTTTAAATGCTTTATAAATGTTTAAATTTTTTTAATTTTCAAATGAAATGGGAGAAGGGTGATTCCAGGAATCACGGTTAGATTGTATTATAAAAGGGACTATAGCAGACTTGAAGTGATTACACATGGGAGGTAGAAGACGTATGCCAAGTGAAGAGTGGGACTTGTGGATATGATGTGGGGCATGTGCCGAGAGATATTACAGCTTCGGTGGAATCATAAGGTTCAACGATGAAGGGGGAGGTCATGTCACCCCAAATATTTATTATTTTTTTAATATTTTGTTTTTAAAAAATAAAAAAATAATAAATTAAGGTAAATTTGGGAGGAAGGTGATTTCACCCCATTTACTTTAATTTATTGTTGTTTATTAACTTTATTTTTCTTTTTAAATGTTTTGTAAATATTTTTAAATATTTAGATTTTTTTTAATGTTTTTAAAATGTATTTTCAAATGGAATGGGGAAGTGCGATTCCTAGAATCACTCTTCTCCCCCAATTTACCTTAATTTATTATTATCTATTGTTTTTTTATTTATTTTAAATGTTTTGTAGATATTTTTTAATATTTAGATTTTTTAAATGTTTTTATAATATTTTGTAAATATTGTTAATTAAAAAGGCATCAGGTTTGGGGGGATTATTTATGGCTTTGGTGGAAAAGAGTTCTTATATTTTGGGCAATTCAAATAATCAAGTAGAATCCTTAATAGTTTATATGGGGATAAAATTTATTAGTGAAAATAAAGACTCGAGCATCATTGTTATAGGAGACTCGGAATTGATTATCAAAGGTATGTGCATGCTCAAAAAATCACTCATCCCAATCTTCAGAAGATCTATCAAAGGATTGATACTTAGAAGCACAATTTCCACTCGGTAGAATAATATCATATTCTTCTCCATTAGAATAGTGAGGCAGAATCATTAACCAAGGAAGCTAGACAATTAGAGCAAGGGCTTCTAAGGTCCAATGGAAACTTATTCATCCACCATTTACCTTAGGTTTATGCAATATCAAAAATGTTATTTGGTCGATGTGACCTTTTATCTCATAATCATTGACTTCATGTATATGGGAAGACACCTTGCCTCCACTTCTCCTCTCACTTGAATGCACCGAAGCACTTGGCACATGTCATGTTGTTCTCCCGTCCCAGCCTTTAATTGGCCTATGGCTCCCTCCTCACCCACGTATGGGATTTTCCCTCTACATTTCATCATCCTACATTGTTGGAGAAATTTCAGTTGTTCTTCCATGTGCTCCCGCATGGGCACTCGCCTATGGATCCTTGGTCAAGTCTCGAGGCATCTTGATTCATCATCCTTTAGGTACATCTTCCTTAGTCCCATCATGTGCACATACATGGGAGCCTTTCTGCATCAATTAAATATTTCCTTTGGCTTGACCTTTAGCCCATTCAGATGTTTGTTGTGCATTTGGATTTCCTTCTGTTATCTTTGGTTCTTGAGAGATATCCCCCTATTCCTGCATTCATGACGCCTCAGCCTATCTCTGCACATAGCCTCCAATATGGCATCGAAGTCAGCCACTCTACCATTGTTCTTCCTGTGAATTGGAGAATTTGAAGGGGAAAATGTGACTATAAGAACAAGAATTATATGTCTTATGTGAATCAAATCCATAATTGGAGAAATCAATTCAAGACAATGAGTAGAAGAGGGAAAAGGAAATGGAAATCGTTATGAGGAAAGCTAACAAGCATTTAGATCAAATTCACTCTCACAACAAGGCAATTTGAGAGGAAATGCAAGATCAAAACCAGCAGCAACCACCGGTCTCTTTTGTGGACTCCCATGCTTCGTGTGATGTCAACTAGGATCTCCAATGTCAACAACATTACATCAATAATGAAGATCCTCGGGCGGAGGTGGGCACCACCCTGAAGCTCAATTAATTTCAAGTTCCATGCTTTGTAAGATAGTATTTTTGTTACACTCTTATGTCAGAGTATACACTTGGAAATATGAAAGAATTGTTGTATCTAAATTATCAAACATATAGAAAATGAGGTTGGTCTTCTCTCATATCTTGTTGGAGGCCTCTCTGAAGCTTGGAATTTTTTTGTAAACTTTGGTTGTTCCATCATTGTTGTTGTCCCCTTTTATAATATAATTCTACCCGTCTTTGTTAAAAAATATATATTGTTTATTAAATATATGTTTTGTAAATATTTAGATTTTTTTTAATTTATATATGTATATAGATTCGAATATATATTATTTTTCTAATATTTTGTATTTTAAAAAATGAAAAGTTAATAACCAATAATGAGTTAAGGTAAATTGGGGAGAAGGGTGATTCTGGGAATCGCCCTCCTCCCCAATTTACCTTAATACATTATTATTTATTAACTTTTCATTTTTATCTTTTTTAAATTGTATTTTTATTTTTATTTTTTTACAATGTATTTTCAAATGAAATGGGGGAAGGGTGATTTTGGGAATGTCCCTCCTTTCCCATTTTACCTTAATTTACTATTATCTTTTCGTTTTCTTAAATTTTTTTTACAATGTTTTATAAATATTGTTTATTAAATATATGAATTTAACATTGAATTATTGTAATTAACTCATAAATTAATCTGAAGGATGGAATCGGTCTACAATTTCATGGTTTCGGTCTGAGGTTTTCAGCCACATGGTGCTCTGACCATAGGTCGTAGGTGCATGGGGCTCTGGGCTCATTTTGTACCTGTCATCCTCCCTTTCCCTATCCTATCAGTCGATTTCTTGCCTTCCCTGACCATCTCCTCTACCTTTACAGTGTTCAACGAGATAGTTGTCCCTCCCAGTTATCGCCTCCCGGACTCTCACTGACCCTTATCACGTGAATGGAAGATTATTTCAAAGAGCATGTAGACTATGGGCATAGCCCATATGTCACCTGATCCTTTCACACATCATAGGGGTTTTGAGCTCACAATTGTTCCCAAGTATTGTTAATGTTTAAGCCATTATTATAGATGTTTGCATTTCATTAGAT
>CBVK0100511736.1:0-12458 GCA_900067695.1 Picea abies
TGACATATTGACATAAAAGCATTAAGCATTTGGATGCAATGTGCATTGCATTGAAAATCAATAGAATTTATCCTTCAATTATGTTATCATTCCATAATTTATTTAGGATGAGAAAAGAAACCCAGAGGAAACCACAAACCAGCTTTAGAAACTTGAATCTAACCCTTCCAATCTCAAAGAGGGATCTCTCCCAAATCAGTCACTGAAAGGACTGATTTGATTTTTGTTTATTGAGGTTAGGTCCTGGGATTGTGAATAAATTTTTGGATGGGATTTGATGTTTAAGAATGTGAGAAATCCATTGGTCATGGATTCAAAAGGTTGAATCTTATGAATATGTGGGTAATATGGAATTAATGGGAAAAGACTTCAGTTGCAAGATAGACACTAACTGTGTGATGGTTTAATTTAAATGTCATTGTAGCAGAAAGGACAGAAGACAAACATAAATCAACACTTCAAGAAATCAGATTTTGAAATTTCTTAAACTGTTTTAGTAGATGAAAACACAATTGATATTCTAAACTATGTGATAGAGAATCAACATGATGAATTCTGAAACATTATTTAATTTAATATCATTCAGATATGGAAAGAGAGAAATAAATTGAAAGAAGAACATACAATCATTCAGATATGGAAAGAGAGAAATAAATTGAAAGAAGAACATACACTAAAGTGAACATGCTACACAATCACTAGCACATGAATCTCTAAAGAAATACTGGATCCCAGAAGCCATCGATCACCCAACTTTATTAATTTTTTAGAAAAATGTTATAGTACACAGACTATTAATTTCTCCCAACCTTTGTACATTATGTGTTACAATATTTATAAAAACCAATGAAATTTGGTTTGAAGCCGATTTACAAAAAGAGAGAAAAGTAGTTCAGAAAATTAGTATCCTTGAGATATTTCAGCATCTTTATCCTTATCTTCACCCCTTTGAGATTTGTAGTCTCTTAGTCGGATTGGTTGATTTCTAGACCCATACTCTGTTGACAATTGGATGGTCATTTACTAGGACCTAGAAAATTACATTTAGTTTTACCCAATCTTACTATTTCCTTCCACTGTAATTCAGAAGGAATATAATAATCCATCATTTCTTTTATTAACATTTCCAAATCGATGCAAGAGGCATACGACATGACAGGCAGGACAAATTTTGTTATCTTAAATTTATTCAAAATTTCAAAATCTATGGCTAACATTTCTACAACAATTGCCCCCTTTAAAACTTCATCTAAGTCTTCAAACCTAGAGTGATCCATCATCACTTGTGTGAAGAGTGAATTGTAGTCTTAATGTTTGTGTAACTTTCCCTTTTCGTCCTAGAATGATGGAAGAAATTTGATAAACATTTCTTCAAACAAATCCTTAAATTCCTGAACACTCTTTTCCAATTGGGTTTCTTTATTCTCGACTGAATTCAAGAGGTTTTGTTTGGTTATGATTCTTATATCCCATATTATCAAATAATCTCTATCTTTGACACCAATTTTCTACAAACTTGATGAAGGCACTGTATTAAGGATATTGATAGCGTTCTGGGTCCATTCTATTGGTATTTTTGATAAAGTTTCATTAATAACTATGCATCTTTGTTTATCCAAAGCTGCAATGTTGTCCTCATCATTAACAAAATTCAGACATGTTCTGAGTTTTGTAACCTCAACTGATTTGGAGTCCTAGATAATATCCTTGGCTCCTTGTAACAAAAATTTTCCTTTAAGCCCGGAGTTTATCTTATTCACCTTTTCATGAAGGAATACATTTTCCATTTAAAGTTGTGATACTCTTTCATCCCTTTTTTGTGCCTCTTGTTCCATTTTCTTGATATTCTCTTTCAATTATTTTATTTTTGTAATGATCCCAAGCCAAATTTTTTTTCTTGAGACCACTAACTCCCACTGATTTGATTGTTACTATTGTGCAGGTGGCTATTTGAGTTTCGTCTTAGATTTATTCCAGTTATTTAAGTGGCGTTCATACAATATCAATTCAACACATGCAAGATCACAAATATACTCAAGATAGGAAAATCACAAACGTAGATCTGACCTTTATTAGGGAAAGCATGAATCTGATACAATATAGAGTAGATCTAGAATAATCTTCAGATGGCCCTTATAGATAATAGATATGAGTTGCTAAAAAATGCTCCCTCTAATACAAAAGATGCCTCCAAAGGCTAGATATAGATTGGAACCTCAAAATGCCAATAATAGGTGAATGCTCAACCTTCTTGAGCTGCTGGAATGTCCTGATGGTACGTCCTGCTAGATGACAAAGCTCAATAATTTGGCATGGTTGAAGGAGATACTAAAATGATTCCAAACTCCACCAAAATGTAGATCAGGACCTAGGAACCCTCTCCCGAAAGTCTGGAGCCTAAATACTCAATCCTCCTCCGTCAATGGCAGAAACCCTAATGCAGTATGCGCCCTCCTCACAAGGGTTTGTAACAACAAAACCCCCAAACTGTATGCTCAAGAGTAAGAACAAACAATTACCAAAATCCAGAATGACTAATAGGTGTGCTCCAACCTTCTATTTATACTTTATATTCTATTTTCGTGTTGAGTTAGGTTAACCCCTAGGGTTAACTCCTCCATCTCTTCTATTCCTTCATTGAGTTATCTTTACTTCTTTTTTACCTTTTCATCAAGTCAACTTAAGAATATAACCTTAGTCTAGTTGACCTCTCCCCTTAGTGTGGGACTATGGCCTAATGGGGATGCCTAGGCCACTGAGTCTCCTTAATACCTCTTTAACAAGAGGTGGGGGAAATTACAGTCTCCCCTGCTAGAAATTGCTTGCCCTCAAGCAATTCCAAATCTGTTTCACTCACTACTTGTTCATTTTCCCATGTGGCATCCTCAATGGGTAGATCCTTCCATTTGATCAAGTACTTCTTGATGCTCCTATTCCTGAGCCTCTTCTCATGAACCTCCAATATCTCCTTTGGAATAAAGACAACCTATTCTTCTTCATCCATGGGAGGTAATACCTCAATAGGTGTGATGTGTTGGCCGATGGCTTTCTTAAGGTAGGATACATGGAAGACGTTGTGTATTCTTCTGCCCTGTGGGAGCTCCAACTCATAGGCTATGGCCCCTATCCTCTTGATAGCTTTGTAAAGTCCAGAGAAATGTGGTTGTAGCTTCTCTGCTCCACTTCTTTTTATATAAGCCTGTATGTATGGTTGGTGCCTTAGATAGACAAATTCACCAACCTCAAAAGTCCGCTCAACTCTGTGCTTGTCTGCTTGGACCTTCTGTTGGTTATGTGCTCTATGTAGATGATCCTTTAGCTCCTTAAGAATGTCTTGGCTCTATTGTATCCAATATTGTACCATAGGTTCCCTACTATCACCGAAGGAAATATCTACAAAAGATAATGGATCATAGCTATAAAGGCCCTTGAATGGTGACATGCCTATGGACACGTGTTCGGTGGTGTTGTAGCAATACTCTCCTAGGTGCAACCATCTGACCCACGCTTTCTGTTGCCCTTCCACATAATTCCTGAGGTAGCCTTCCACCCACTTGTTGACTATCTCAGTCTGTCCATCCGTCTGAGGATGATAGATGATACTAGGGGTTAAGGCCGTACCAACTAATATGAACAATTCCTGCCAAAATGTATTCATGAACCTGCTATCCCTGTCACTGATAGTGGTTTTGGGTAGGTCATGCAACCTAAAAATCTCCCTAAAGAATAGTTCGGCCACCTATGCTACACTGAAGTCAGTAGCTATGGAGAATAAGTGTGTAAATTTCATCAACCTATCCACTACTACAAAAATGCAGTCCTTCCCTTGCGTCTTTGGCAAACTGGTGATGAAATCCATGGATATGCTTTTCCACTTGTGCTCAGGAATGGGTAAGGGTTGCAGTAGTCCTGCTGGGTGAGTGTGCTCATCCTTGTTTTCCTGACATGTAGTACACTCCTTGACGTGCTTAATCACGTCCTCCTTGAGGCCTTTCCATGAGAACCTCTCTCACCTGCCTGTACGTCTTACCGATCCCCTGGTGCCCTGCCATTGGTGAGTCATGACATGCCTACAATATCTTGGCCTTGAAGGCCGATCCAGGAACCAAAAAGATTCGGCCCTTCTTACCGATCCCCTGGTGCCCTGCCATTGGTGAGTCATGACATGCCTGCAATATCTTGGCCTTGAAGGCTGATCCAAGAACCAAAAAGATTCGGACCTTATAGTAGATAAGGTCATTTATAATCCGTAAATTATCATCTTTTACCTTCCCATCCAATAGATGACAAGCAAACTGATCCTTCACATACTCCATTACCATATGGTCTTTCTAGTCAACCAATACACCTATCATGGCAAATATGGATGGCCTCCTAGACAAGGCATCATCCACCACGTTGTTATTCCCTTTGACAAACTCAATGTCAAAATCATAGGCTTGTATCCTGCTCACCCATTTTTGCTATCTCTCATTCAAATCCTTCTGCTCTAATAAGTATTTGAGACTCTTATGATTTGATTTGACCACAAACCGTGCACCTACCAAGTATTGTCAGAATTTGGCTAGTGCATGCATGATAGCCAACATTTCTTTGTCATATATGCTATAAGGTAGTTCAAGACCTTTGAGCTTTCGGCTCTCATAGTCAAGAGGGTGCCTATTCTGCATCAGTATGACCCCTATCCCTTCTTTTGAGGCATCACACTCCAAGGTAAAAGGTAGGCTAATATTTGGAAGGGCTAAGATGGGGCACGTGCTCATCACCTTCTTCATCTTGTCCATTGTCATATGAGCCTCCTCATTCCATTTGAAGGCTCCTTTCTTAGTCAAACTGGTCAAGGGTGCACACAAATGAGAAAAAACCTTGACAAATTTCCTATAGTATGCTCATAAGCCCAAAATTCCTCTCAACTCCGTGAGTGTCTTAGGAGTAGGCCACTCCATGATGGATGTTATCTTCTCCTGATGTACCTATACCTCCTTTTCTATGATGATGTGTCCCAAGTAGAGAACTTCTTTCATCCCAAACTCACATTTGGATTCCTTAACATATAGTGTCTGTGCCTCCATGATGGACACGATCTGATCCACATGCCTGAGATGCTCCTCCCACGTCTTGATGTAAATGAGCAAGTCATCAAAAAATACCAATAGGTGCTTCCTCAACTGTTTGTTGAACACATGGTTCATACAAGATTGGAATGTAGCTGGGGCATTAGTTAACCCAAAGGGCATCACCAAAAACTCATAATGGTCATAATGACACCTGAAAGATATTTTTCAGATGTCCTCTTCCCTCATCTTGATCTGATGGTAGCCAGAACGAAGATCAGTCGTTGTGAAGTAGACAACTCCATGCAATTCGTCTAGTAACTCATCAATCCTTGGTATCAGATACCTATTTTTTATTGTATTTTTATTCAAGGCCCAGAAGTCAATGCACATCCTGATAGTGCCATCTTTTTTCTTTACCAACACTACTGAAGAAGTGAAAAGGCTAGTGCTTGGCCTGATGTGCCCCATGTCCAACAGTTCCTTGATGGCCTTCTCTATTTCATATTTGTACTTATTGGGATGTCTATATGGTGTGGTAATGACTGGTTTGGCTCCCTCCTCTAGCTCAATAATATGCTCAAACCCCCTATCTGTTGGTACCCCTGGGGGAATCGGTCCAAACACCTTGTGGTGTTTATCAAGGATTTATTTGATCTCTGGGGTGTAGTGAACCTTCCCCTGCTCATCCACACATGCTGAAATCCTACATTCGACTGCGTACACTATCTCCTCTCTTTGAAAGATGGCCTCCATCCTCTTGGTTGTGACTACCTTTGCAACATTCCCTTTCATGCCCCAGAGTATTATCTTTCGTCCGCCTTCCTCTGTGAATGACATCTCCATGTTCTTGTAGTTGGTGGTGATAGGTCCGAGCATGCTGAGCCACTGAACTCCAAGGATGATGTTGGTATCTGGAAGGTCCATGACGTAGAAATCCTACACTAGCTCATGTCTACCAAAGGTAAGTTTTAGGAAAGGAGTGTATCTGTTACAAGGCATAGTGCTACCACCTACTACCTCCACTTTGAACCCTTCAAAATCTACCATGGGTATATGCCTCCTTTTCAGCAATGATGAATCAATGAAGTTATGAGATTCTCCTCCATCAATCAGAACCGATACCTTTTGTCCCTGCAAGACTCCCCTCATCTGGAAGGTGTTGTACTTGGGCACTCCACTGTTAGATGCCAAGGTGGTCATACTATACTGTACTGCAATCTCTTCCTCTTCTATTTCAATCTTTTCAGCCTCAATGTTCTATATCTGGCCGATCTCATCCTCCTCCTCATTGTCTGAAGTGACCTCTATGTAGTGCACTTGACCCCAACCCATGCATTTGTGTGTTGGATACCAAGGTTCCTTGTAGGTGACACAAAGTTTCTTCCTCCTCAACTCCCTCCTGGTATTCTCATCCACTATGCCACGACCCCTATCAAAAATTCTTGGGTCACATCCTCCTTGGTTCATTGGAGGCCTTTGATCTCTTCCTCCAATGTTAAGAGGTGGTTTGGGTATAAATTTTGGCTTAGCAACCAGTCCTAGATCCATCGTCCTCCAAATAGCATCCTGTAGGTTAGTAGGCTTAAAATCCTTTACCCAACCTTTCAAGGGTTCCATCAACCCTTGGGTGAAGAGCATCATGAGTCTAGTTGGAGAAATGTCTTGCACCATCACTGCCAACCTCTGAAATTCTTTAATATACACCTCACCTGTGCCATTTTTCTTGAGTTGTGTGAGCTCCCGGAAGTGTAGCTCAAGATCCCCTTGATCAAACCTATTAATGAGCCTCTGAGTAAATTCTGGGTAGGATACTATCTAATTGTGGCCTAGTGTGGTGAGTCCATGATACCACCAATCATGAACTTTTCCATCCAAGTACATAGTGGTAAACTTGATGGCTTCCATATCCCTCATGGGGTTAAGCTGTAGATAGGTATTCAGATTTTTCACCCATGCTTGTGATGTCATCTTGGTCGTACCATCAAAGTATGGAATCTCTATCTTCCCTGCTCCCATCAAAGTATGGAATCTCTATCTTCCCTGCTCTTCGTTCAAACTCAAACTGCTCCTGTGGTTCGACCTAGGCTTATTTCTAAACTTGAGTTGGAAATATTGATCCAGGGACATTTTCTTTTGAATCATCATATACAATCCATAGTTCTCCTTGGTACATCGTTCCATTTTCTCAACAAAATCATCAACCTATTCCCGTTGCACCTGCTCATCTGTGAACGTGGGCATGTATGGCCTTGAGTTAGCCCTGCTACCCAGATTTCAGCCTAGTTGTTCATCTGTGAACATGGACATGTATGGCCTAGGGTTGGCCCTGCTACCCATCTACCCATTGGACATGCCTCCTCCCTAGCTTCCTTCGGATCTAGGAGCTTTCTTCGGGTTATATCTGATCTCACCATGGAATCCACCCAATCCACTAGCCACCTTGTTTCCATACGTCTCAGGGTCATTTCCTTGATGAGTCATTTGAATCAAAAGATCAGTTATCCGAGATTGGTTCTCGTCAATCTTCCCCATATTCTCATCAACCTTCTTCAAGGTTTCAGTGATTTCGGCCTGTCCCCTTAGGTTGGTTTCCTGGTTCTCCTGTAAATGGTGGACCATTCCTGGTTCTCCTGTAAATGGTGGACCAAGTTGCCCTCTGTGAGATTTAGGGTCAGCTGGAACTTGTCAAATTCGTCTGCCAAGAAGGCCAAGCCTTGAGAATCATGGTCATCCCCTGACCCTTCCATTTCAGCCTCTATTTCACTGGTTGTTTTCTTCCTTCTACCCATAAAGATTCCACTTTACCTTTGCATGTGCCAATCCCTCCACAGGTTTGGAGGATCAAAGCTCTGATACCACTATAATGATCCCAAGCCAATTTTTTTTGCTTGAGACCACTAACTCCCACTGATTTGATTGTTACTGTTGTGTAGTTGGCTATTGGAGTTTCGTCTTAGATTTATTCCAGTTATTTAAATGGTGTTCATACAATATCAATTCAACACATGCAAGATCACAAATATACTCAAGATAGGAAAAGCACAAATGTAGATCTGGCCTTTATTAGGGAAATATGAATTTGATACAATATAGAGTAGATCTAGAATAATCTTCAGATGGCTCCTACAGATAATAGATATGAGCTGCTACAAAATGCTCTCGCTAATACAAAATATGCCTCCAAAGGATGTATATAGATTGGAACCTCAAAATTCCAATAATAGGTGAACGCTCAACCTTCCTAAGCTGCTAGAACATCTTGATGGTACGTCCTGTTGGCTTAGAAAGATCAATAATTTAGCCTGGCTGAAGGAGATACTCAAATGATGCAAAACTCCACCAAAATCTAGATTGGGACCTAGGAACCCTCTCCTGAAATTCTGGAGCCTAAATATTCAATCCTCCTCCCTCAATGGCAGAAACCCTAATGCAGTATGTGTCCTCCTGAAGCCCTGACTCACTCAATGGATCGTTCTAGATGAAGGGCACCTCCAAATCCTATGAAAATATCTAGAATGATATATCGGGCTATGGAAACTCCGTAGGAGAAGTTTCAGGTCCATATCCTAGGTAAAACTCCCTAGATCTGAGAAATATTGAATCTCAAATCATCCTCCTTACCTCAAAGTCATCCCAATCTGTAGTTGTAGATATAATGATGATATCGCCTTAGGAAAAACTCTAAAATGATGGTTGAGGACTTGCAAATAGAACCCACGTGTTGGAATTCCCCCAGGCTCTCCTGAATGGTTGGATCAAACTCCTCTTCAATAGATGGTGCGCCCTTGCTGGCAATCCCTGAACTGTATGGCCCTGCTATATTTATGAACTGATGAATGAGCGTAGAATGGTGTGGGTGGAGTCTTTCATCGTCGAGACCAAGCTTGGAAGAAGGAGAGTGGATCTTTCACCACTGAGTTGCTCACAAGGGTTTGTAACAGAAAAACCTCCAAATTGTATGCTCAAGAGAAAGAACAAACAATTACCAAAATCTAGAATGACTAATAGGTGTGCCCGAACCTTCTATTTATACTTTATCTTCTATTTTCCTGTTGAGTTAGGTTAACCCCTAGGGTTAACTCCTCCATCTCTTCTATTACAACAAAACCCCCAAACTGTATGCTCAAGAGCAAGAACAAACAATTACCAAAATACAAAATGCCTAATAGGTGCACCCAAGCCTTCTATTTATAATTTTCTTCTATTCCTCTATTGAGTTAGGTTAACCCCTAGGGTTAACTCCTCTAGCTCTTCTATTCCTTCATTGAGTTATCTTTTACTCCTTTTTAACCTTTTCATCAAGTCAACTTAAGAATATAACCTTAGTTTAGTTGACCTCTCCTCTTAGTGTGGGACTATGGCCTATTGGGGATGCCTAGGCCACTGAGTCTCCTTAATACCTCTTTAACAAGAGGTGGGGGACATTACAATTTCCCCATCCTTTAATATAACTCGAGACATTGCTTGGAAAATGTCTTCAGTGCTTGATTTTCTTACAATAGCAGAGGGTGTAACAGAGGGTACAACAGAAGACAAAGCTATGATTCTACTTTCCATTTCTGTCTTTTCTTTTAACCATTCTAATTTTTCCTTTTCCAATTGCATAAATTTAGCCTGAAAATCTAGTGATTTCTTCTTGAAAGATTCCTTTTCCTGTTCCAATGGTACAAGTTCTGCAGTCTTTGGATGCTCTGTAGTAGGAATTTTCAACTTTTTCTTCAGGATGAGAATCACTTTGTCTTTCTCATCCAGCAATCCTTTCATTACTTTGGGGACATCAACTTCAAGTTTCTTTATTTGAATCTTCCATGCTTTATTTGCTACTTTTTCCTTCCTAAGATGACCTTCAAGATTGGCAGCTACTGATGTTAATTTTTCATTTTTCAAATTTAAATTTAAATAATCTAAATATAGCAGGTCACTAGTCTACTTGTCGAATTGAACCTTATCCGAGCACTGATATTATCATACTTTATTTTGATCTTAGAGACATTATCTTCTTCTACTATGGAAATGTTGAATGTTTTCCTTTCTATGTCTCTAACTGTGAATAATGAAGAATTGTGTTGGGAAGCTTTCTTTAACTCATGCATTAGATTCATGATATCACATAGTGATTTCTTTCTTTTTTTTGCATACCATTTAGATAAATATTCCTTTGACTGGTAGGATTCCTTTGAGGCCTGAGCAAAATAATATTTCTTGCTATGGAAGGCTCCTAAACTACCTTCACTTTCCAATAGATCAGCTATGGATTCAATTACACTTGTGCCACTCTCCACCATGTCTAAACTTGTTTGTTCTTTAGGCCCTTCATCCTACTCTCCACCATGTCTAAACTTGTTTGTTCTTTAGGCCCTTCATCCTCCAAGTATACATGCTTTTTTGTCTTGATGGTTTTCATTTTCTTTTTGGAAGTGTGTTTAGGGTCTATGTCCATTGCGTCTGAAACAATCCTCTTACTCTGTGTACTATCTTTTGTAACCTTAATTACCACTTGTGGAATACTCTTTTTTGTTGTTTCCTTTTGTACAGGGGCTTCAACATCCACACATTCTTCAATATTTACAAAATTGTCCAGGCCTTCAATAGGATCATGCTCATATGGAGCATTCTTGTTCATTTTCCTCCTTCTAGATATGATCTGATGAGGATCATATTTTTTACCTAGAATTTGTGAAAAAAACAAATCGTTGAGCTTTGCCTCAACCTGTGCTAGACATGTTTTTGATTTTACAATGAATGGGCCAATCACAAAAGGAAACTTTATATTTCTTTCTCTATGATATTTCATGAAATTTTTAGTTTCAGAGATGATTTTCTGTCTTATGAACTCTAGAGAAAAAATTGTGCGGGTCAAAAAGATGGGAAACAAATATTGAAATTCATGAAATCCATATAACCATATTACTATAGAATTTATGAAAAGGGTCTAGTATCCTACTTTGTCTTCTGGATTTTGCAGGTGAATTATCATTTCTTCAATAAATATGGGCATTTTAACATTGAAAATCATTTGGTAGGCCTTTGACATGACTTTATTGATAAAAAATACTAAATTCATCAGGTTTCTTTCAATAGATATTGATTCTTCTTCAGGGATATCTACATTATTGTTGGTGAGAAAAATCTTCATCGGATATGTATAGTATATAAAGTGTCTAAGAGAGTGGAAGTTCACTAGCTGTTTGTGGATTGTGTCATCTAGGAACTCATCAAAATTAATGTAGACAACTTGACTTGAATGTGACTGGAAGAATTTGAGAAGGAAACCTAACATGACCTCAACTATGAATCTATGACTATTAAGACCTAAAACCTAACTTAACAAAGAGGAGACACATTGAACCTCACTGACTATGATATCGATGCTTAATGGAAAAGACAGACTTTGTGGGAACTGACCAATCATGATAATCATTCTTAAAAACATATTTTTAATCTCTGGCTGACACTCCCTATAGACTCTAAATATTTTTCCCTCATCAAAAGGTTCAGAATTCTCAAAAAAATACTTAGTAATATTTTATGAATCCTTGACTGACACATCATCAATTTTACACAAGACTTTAGACCTTTTTTTATCAATTACAACTCCTTTTGACCCTGAGTATTTCTCTACACACCATCCTATAAATTCAGGAAACTGAAAACATAATATGGTTGCATGAAGAATGAGAGAAGCTTGGATAAACTCCATAAATGGAAAACCTTTCTCTCTAACATCAACTAGGTTACTTATTTATTGAGAAATAGGGTAAATAATGAATTTAGGGTTACACACATCATTATCTCTATCGATTAGGGGTTCTTCATTATTTTATGGGCTTTGGTCAGATACTTTGAGAACAATGGGATACATGGTAGCAAGAAAAAATACATGGTAATGGCGATGAGAATTATAAATTTGGTCGAAGGTGACAGTTGCAACAACTCCAATAGTTCCCTCTTTGACAAAGATAAACAAAAATAAATTGCAACAACTCCAATAGTTCCCTCTTTGACAAAGATAAACAAAAATAAAAGTCATATCAACTTTATAATATTCAAATTTTTGGAGAGAAGGGTCAGCGATTTCAATGTAAATCACTTTCTTCTCCGCAATCATCCCTGTGTTGAAATGTCTTTACCTTAAAATATTGTGGTTTCAATTTCAAACCCACTTTATGGAATTAACCTCCATGCACTTTCCAGGCCCGCAATTCACACCAGTCATTGATCTGTCTTGATCACAATCGTTACCATTGATATTTGATTTCTTTCCATCGCCACTATTTTAGAACTCTTTTGGGCCAATTTAAACTATTCTTTCATATTTAACAGTTTTCCATATGTGTTCCAAATCATTGTGCACCTCTGCTAAAATTTAAAGATGATTTTTCTGAACTTATTTGGAATATA
>CBVK0100511774.1:0-10893 GCA_900067695.1 Picea abies
AATAGACGAGAATGCCAAAAGTCATAGAAATCCAAAAACCTAACCCTAGGAGATGAAGCACCAAAAGTCATGTGGGCCCCGTTTGGGTAAGTTAGTACATCAACTTCCCGGGGTCGTAACTTTTGCATACGATCTCCGTTTTAGGCATGTGATAGATCATTGGAAAGGTATCATCGAGGAGATTCATTTTGGGGGATCAATTATTCCTTCGTCTATCATTGAGAACCTCTATTTAAAAAAACCTTCATTTAGGCCCTCAAAATGGCCCCGGAAGTTAAAACCTGTTAAAAATAGTAAATTGCCAAAATTGCCAGAAAACTGTTTTGAGCCAGTCGAAAAAGGTGGGTGGCCACTGATATCCACTTCGATAAAAAAAAATGAAATAACATTTAACATAATTCTAAGAGGCTTATAAGAGTTTGTGAATTAAGAAAATAAATGAAGTTGGAAAGCATTCATGAGCTAAAGATATTTGGGACAAAATACAAGAAAACTACACAAAGGAAGCAATGCAAGAATGTGCAGAAGATCAAAAGGAAGATACACCAAAGAAAGAAGAAACCTCAAAGAAAATGTATGATATCCCAAATAAACATGCAACTGATGAATCAAATGAAGAAATGGTGAAGGAAGTCTAATCAAGTAAGTATTCTTGTGGTGAAAATTAAATCCTTGTGACATTAGATGTACCTATGCAAATAAAAGCAGTTTTGAAAAAGATAAATATGAAAGAAAAATCCATGCTTCAGAAGAGGAAGAGAATGATGAAGTAGAATATGAAGTAGACCTTGAAGGGGAACTGATTATTTCTCTATATGATTTGAGGAATGCAAGGGAGAGGAACAAAATTCTAATGGAGAAACTTCAAAGGTATCAAGAAAAGAATACATTTCTAGAAGAGAAGATAAGTGAGATTGAAAAGACTACCATTTTTTTAAAGGCACAAGTAGAAGTGGCTAAGAAGACGGAAGAAACATTGAAGAAACAATTAGAAGAGATAGATACCCAACTAATCACAAACCTGCAAAATGCTATGATTCAAATAGAAGAGGACAAGAAAATTGAAGAAGTCTTAAACAATCAACTAAAGGAGAAGGAATAATGTTGTCAAGCAAAAGAACTTGAAATTTTTTATCTAAGAAGTGAAAAGGATAGTTGCCACAAAATTGAAGTTTGAGAAGATTTCATCAGGCTTATAAGACATCCTCAATCAACAAATATTTCCCAGTGAAAAGATAGGTATTGGGTATGACCACAAGTAGAAACACATTGAAGAAGAAAAGAGTTTCAAACTACCAAGAAAGACTGAAGAAAGACCGAAAATTCATATAAATGGTTCAAAGGATTCCAATAGGGGAGTAAAACACCATGATAAATCAATACATGACAAGGAAGTATCT
Source organism: Picea abies (assembly GCA_900067695.1). Classification (NCBI taxonomy): domain Eukaryota; kingdom Viridiplantae; phylum Streptophyta; class Pinopsida; order Pinales; family Pinaceae; genus Picea; species Picea abies. Next base: position 1,401 of record CBVK0100511774.1, read on the forward strand.
CAAAGAGATCCATTTCAAAGAATACTATTTGCTCCCAGGTATCAAAGTTTCTTTTTCATTTTTTTTTTCTTGCAACAATTTTTGACATAAGGCTATAGACTGTAGAGCTTATGGAATAAATACTCAAGTGAGGAATAAAGGTATACACAATAATGTTGAATGTTACAAATTCCACAACTATGGACACATAGCTAGGGACTGTAGAAGTGTGATGGAGTCTTTCATGAAGGAAAATGCTCATATCAAATATAAGAAGGTTTGGAGAACAAAACAAAAACAAGAAGAACAAGTCAATGGAGAATTATCATAGGAGATACCCACATGAGTTGCAAAGATGAGTAACAATGATAAATATACAATTAAAGAGGAAGATTTCAAGATTAAAAATGATGATCCTTCAATAGAGAAACATTATATATTATTCTAAATAATTTGGCATACAGACTCACAGTATCATGGATAATGTTGAGGGATTCTAAGTAGTAGGAAACAAAGACCAAAGAAAGGAAAACAAAGGATTGTACAAAGAAGAAGATAGTGTCTTGGTAAATCATACAAGAGCACAGGGGGGGCTACTTAAAAAATCTTCAAGAAAGGGCCCAGTCTAAGGGCAAGTCAACATAGTCAAAGGAGGAGTATTTATGAAAAGGAATGAGGCTCACAAAATATATCATTACAATCAAAATAAGGAACCATTGATGATAGATGGAGCAAAAAAATGAGTTAAATGACAATGGATGAAATCGTGAAGATATGAGGAGCAATAGAATAAGAAAGAGAATCATGAAAATACAGAGGGGGAGAATCTCTTTATCCTAGATGTCAAATGGGAGAGAAACGAATTTTTGGTGAGAAGGGGATTCACATGATAAAAAAAAATAAAATGATCCCTTTTCCATTGATGTAAAAGGGGGAGAGAAACAAAGTGATGGATAGAGTGAGCATGGTGATAGAAAGAGTGAGCATGCATTACTACAAGAGGTATAAAGTGTTGCTATCAATGACAAAGGGGGATATTGTTGAGAAAATGTTGTCATTAATGTTAAAGTGCCAGTGATAATGATGATGTGGCAGTAATGATAAGGATGTAACAATGATGATGATGATGTGGCAGTGAAAATGGGAGATTGTTTGAGTATTGAAGCCTTGAATCCATGAAGTCAAGTAAAATACATAAATCCATGAATCAAATTAAAGAATCCTTGATATTGTTTGAGTATTGAAACCATAAAGCGAAGTGAAGAAGTCTTGAAGCCATGAAGCCAAGTAAAGAATCTGTGAAGCCATGAAGCGAAGAGAAGAATACTTGAAGACATGTTGATGAAGCATTGAGAATCCAACATGCAATAGTCAATCCATGAGGACAAGTCAGTGTCAAATTAAACTGAGGAATCCCTTGAAGAAATAATGATGTGTCCACTTGAAGAAGCCTTGAAGTTCCGTGAAGGAGCCTTGACATAAATGCATATAACTCCAAAGTGGTCCCCTTATGGAGTAGCGTTTAAGTATGGCCCTCATGGGATTATATAACATGTTGTTGTTTCCACATTCCCACTTTGAGTTGTACAAAAATGGATCCAACAATATTTACAAGATAATTATTACAAGCCTACAAATGTCCAAGATAAAGATTGCAAGATGGAGATTGTTGAAAGTATTATTTTTGATCAATTTGGATACCCTAACTTTGATGAAATTTTACCCTACATAACTAACTCATATGGAAGAACAAATTACATGTTTATAAATATTATTCCAATACATTTCCGATGGTATATGGAAGTCCCTCTAACTCCCTAGGAATGAGGAGAAATGCATTTTTCTATTCGACAACCCAACCAAAAAATTGAGGTTCGCTCAGCTAATTTTTGGGGGGAAAATTACTATAAATATAGGATAGAATTTCACATTTTTAGTGAAAAAAATTAAGATATCAAGTCTGAGGTGTGCTCAAGGTATAGGGGTGTATTTCTAGATTGTAAGAGAATTCTAATGGATTCTCTTGAGAAGGGAAAAATTCCAAAGGAAGATGAAGTCTTGTGAAGATTTCTTCTAGGGTTTTTCTTTGAAGGTCATCTTGGAATTTTTTATATAACATATTTTATAGAACGATTGAGATAGAAAAAATTGGAGGTATTTTAGAAGAAATAGTGAATAATCTTGGGTATGAATTTTAGGTCTTGAATCATTACAGGTTTGAATTTATACATAGTGGAAGTTGAGGTTTTTATGACTAGGGTTTTCTTATTCAAAACGAGTCATATTGCCATTTTTTCTATAATGTGTTTTTGGGGACGATTCAAGGATATCAACTTGGAGGAATGTCAGAGAAGGTAGTGAATAATACTAGGTACAAGTTTTAGATCTTGATTCATTACAGGGACAAATTTATACTTTTTGGAAGTTAGGGTTTGTGACTAATCCATAAACTAGTCTCAAACATGTGTTTGAGATAAAATGGTTATATATGAATCTTGGCAGGTCTAAATTGAATTTAAATTGTTGAATTAGAAGGAGAAAATATCCTAATATATAAATTCCAAGTTTCAAAATAATTAAAATAAAATTGAACTCATGGTAAATCTTACAAGTTTGTAGATTTGAGGTATAATTATGAGCAGTTCTGTATGTAGATTTAAGAAGTTATTTTGGGATTGTATTTGAAGGTTGTGATGTTATCGTGAGGTTGTGATAATGTTTTATGATCTTCTACGAATTTTTGATGTTGTCGTGATGTTTCCATGAGTGGATGTTTCCACTAGTGGACGTTGTCGTGAATGGATGTTACTGTCACTAGATGTTATCATCAATGGTTATATTCTGGCAATGATGTTATGAGGCTTTCTAGGATTTGAGGATTGTTTGTGGAATGAAGCATGCATGTGAAGTCAAAAGCACTCTTTGTATGAATATACTGGATTGGTGAGATATTATTGAGTTGGTTCTCAATTGAGAAGATCAGTGTCTTCATTTAATAGGTTGGTGCCTATGCTTTAGGGATTGAGTGCTTCCTTTCAGCTGGAGCTGGTAAAGATAGGAGGGTTGGTTCCTCCTTCCAGTTGGTGCTAGTAAATCAGGGAATTGGAGCTTCCTTTAGGTTGGTTCTTGTAAATCAATGGGTTGGTACCTCCTTCCAGTTGGCGCTGAAGAATCTTGGAAGTTGGTGCTGCCTATAAATGTAACCTTAACATGATATAAGAAAAGAATTATGTGGTTTTCTCCTGTTTTGGTTTCCATGTAAAAATAATTATGTTTTGTGTATGGTTTTATGTAATGATGAATGGCATTGTTAATGGTTAATGTTTACATGATGTGCTTAAGGTTAAAATGGTTAAAAAGTAATCAATATTGATTCAGCCCCCCTCTCAATATTGGTGAATATTCCAACAAAAGATATAGATGAACTAGATGAATCAAATAGAGATCATCTATGTTTAATATGCAAACTTTCTAAAACAAGATTTCTTCTTCCAATTTCATATACAGGACTAATATCAAGAGATAAACCTCTCATCCTTTGAGAAAAATGAGATCCACACAACATAAGTTAACTTCTTAATGAGGGGCTTGATTTTAGGCCATCCTTTGCTAGGATTCCTACCGTGGACAGATTCTAATATCTCTAGCAATAACCTCCCAATATTGGTGAAGTTCAACACATTTATGAGCTATTTTAAACATTGTATTGAATAAAGTTAAAAAAAGTGCTAGTCTAATCATCTAAACCATCACCAATGTTAGGTTGTCTCACAACATGAAAAGCCATGAAATTAGGAAATAAAGAATAAAAGTAAGTACACAAAATAATTAAAACTACCAGGAAACTATGGATGATTTCCCCAGTATGGTCGCCAAATAAATGTTTATGAAAAGGAATATTTTTACCAATACCAAGATTATCGAATATTGCCAAGATAAGGAAATATAGTCGGGATTGTTACCCTATGTTTATATCCCTTTTGCAAAATTATCACTTAACCTTCAAGAAATATGCTCTTGAGATCAATGTTGTTTTCTTATATTGATTTATGATAAATAAAAATAAATAAAAGATATCAGAAATAAAAATGGTTAATGAACAGTTACGAAAACAAAAAAAATATTAAATAAGATCATACACAATCCAAAATGAGACGTCAAAACCATCAAGCGATTTTATTCATTCAATTATGAAACACTACCAAATACATTCTTTCATACCCAGAATGGGTAAGGACCAAGAAAGTACTTAGATGTCAAATGTTACATCATGACAAAGAGGACTGGTGTCTCCCAAGTAAAACCAAGACTAGAAAATAAATGGATCAACAAGACACAATTTTATGTTTCTTTGACTCTTATAAGCATGTCAACAATCAATGCTTCACATTCCTCCTTGTTGCCACCTTTAGTAAGATCCTTATCAAAGTTTTTGTTTCTATCTCCTGTCCCTTTGCTTGTCCCTTGAATTCTTCTTTTATCTCTCAAAAAGTAGTTTGAGTAGTTCCAACTACCCTTTAGTTAAGTTAACTAATTTTAATTAAATAGGGGCAACTCATAATTAACTATTAATAAAAAATGATAAGGGTAAAATAAATTTTAACTAATAGTTGGGGACCCCCTAACAACTCTTTGTTTAATTTTTCAATATATCCCCTTATTCCTCCATCAAATAATTATGTGTCACTTATATATCAATCATAATACATATCCTAATCAACTTGCATGAAATATTTCAAAAAACACTTGTGACTCCCAAAAGATATGCATTTATATATCAAAATAAATATGCCAACTAATTCCAAACTAAGATTGTTGCAAGTATATTAAAAATAAAAATGTCATCAAGCTTCCCTAAAAATACCGGTATGAAATATCCAAAAATGAATCACAGATCTATCCAAAACATACTGCTATCCAAAAATAACAAGTTCTATCCCAAAATAAAGTCTTTCCAACAATGGAATAATCATAAAACAACATTATAAAATCAAAAGTCATATTTCTTGTGTGAGCCAGTTTTCCTCTACTCACTTCCATGTGCCTTTGTTATCTTTATGACCTCTTAATCTGCATGTACAAATGTTTTACCTTTTTTCGCTGATGCTTCTGGATGCATATCTCCAAAATGGATATGTCTATATTCATGTTTGGGGTGTTAGGAGTGAGAGGTAATCGAGTCTGAGGAAGTTACTAAATGGTCAAATTCAATAGAATGGGTGTTGGCCCTTGGTTATGGAAGGTTGTGAAGATTAAGGAAAGAAGCACGAAGTGTGAACTGCCCAGAAGACAAGTTGACTGAGATTGGGTCAAAGTGGTCAAAACAGAAGAAAAGAAGGAGCGAAGTAAGAGAAAGAAAGTTGTTGGATGGGGAGATCGAGGCAGACAGATCAACAAGGAAGATGGATCGTGGACAACTCAACAAGCGAAAAAATCCACCAATGGATGCTTTCGAGCACCTCACAGGAAAGAAGGAAAGACAGGTTGGGGAAGCCCTGAAAACGTGGGTCAAGTTGACCTAGGGTTTTAGACATCTAGCGTTTTGGTATTTAGGGTTTTGACACCTAGGTTTCAGCCTAAGGGTTGTCTGAGAGTCATTGTAATGTATAAATAAAGGTCAAGAGGACCTGTTATGGGTTTGATTATGTTATGATGAGTGATTGTTTTTATTGTTGAAAGAGACGTATTGTGTGGCAAGAGAAGTCTGTGTTGTAAGATCTTCAACTAGGTGCGAAGATCAACTCTGTAGCTGGGTGTGCAGGAAGGGGAGGGAAGAAGAGAAATAAAGAGATATCTGCAAGCTAAGAGAACAGATAGAACTATATGATTTCATCTAATATATTATAAAGCACAGTGCTGTGGACATATCCCTAGGGAGAGGGTGAACCATGTATATCTTGTTGTTGTGTGTGATTGATGTTGTGTTCCTCTGATCTCCGATATAATGTCAATGAAATAGTGTGTTAGATCTGATATATAGTTTGCGCAGTAGGATTAGGAATATAAAGAATAACTAGATCTATGTGTGTGAGTTGCCCTGGATCCACTTTGCATTTCCTCTGGTTGTAGACACCTTTGTCCTGCAACCCCCTATTACTACTTTGGGTGAGTCTGCATCTTCTTCTCAGGTGTTGCCGAAAGGGCCAGTAGGTAGGGCTTGTTGGTGTGCTGTTAGAACAGAACCTTGGGTCTACCCTTGTGCCAACAAATGGTTCTGTTGTCAGGATAGGGATCCTATTGAGGGAATGTCAAGGTGGTTTCCATCAAAGACAAAGATTCAGAAGTGGATAGAAGAACAAGAGAAGGACTTCCCTAAAGCTTAGAATAAGAACCCTAATATTAGTATAGAGGATTGATTAGGAAGGTATATCTTTACTGATATACACGAGATTTTCTTTGGAGGAATTCATCAGGAGCTATACGAGTGGCTAACCAGATTAACAGATACCCAATTCAAAATTAGACTCAAACCACTAGTGGTTTGGATGTCGGTGCTGATGAAGAAGGTCAAGGGAGTTGATAACGTCATGCCAAGATAAATAGATCACTGGTTTGATAGTACCATTGGAGGGTACATTACTGAGTTTGCTATTGATAGAGTATAATTATATAGCCAATCAGAGAGATATTTCTTTAAGGGACCGAGAGGAAAATTTTTACACTTCTTGAAGTTGAAGATCAAGATGCTATTGGATGAGAAGAACATATTGAAAATACAGTAGTGGGTCAGATTGAAAAGATAATGTTCAAGAATTCAAACAACGACAACGACATAGAGGTCGGGCACACGCGCAATGGGAGAACCTTTAGAAAAGTTCCTTTGGTGAACTTGTTTGAGCATAATCACGAACCACCAACACAGGAAGAAGGATTCTACAATGGAAAAGAAGAAGAGTTATTGAACTAGGAACATTCAGAGTCCGCTGGGGTAGAAGAAGGGAAGACTGAAGAACCTCACCGAGAAGAGTCAGAAACTCCAAGAACTGCGCATAATGTTGAAGTAAGTAATATTATGCCTCTTATTGTTTTAACAACATTAAGTAACCAGAGTAACCTAAGTTATTAGAAAACTGGTACAAGTGGTTCAATGCATACTCAGTCATGAATCCTAGGAATATCTATGGCAGATGAGATGAGGCTACCCACCTTCAGGGGAGATGGATCTGAAGATCTTGATCAACATTGGTTCTTATGTGAAGCTGTATGGAGTATTAAGAATGTCACTGATGAAGCTGTTAAGAGAGCTCAGTTTATTACTACCCTAAGAGATCATGCACTGATATGGTACATGAAGTTCGTCCAAGGAGTTGCACAGCCGAAACCGCTGAACGAGATCAAGACTGCATTGATTGCAGAATTTAAGAAACCCAAGTCAGAGTCGCGGTGCATTACAGAGTTGAAAGAAATAAATAAGAAAGTAGTTGAACCTGTTTGGGGGTTTGATCAGAGGTTTAAGACCCTGACAGGTCATTTGAGTTTTCAGATTTCAGACGAACAGAATAAAGAGTGCTTCATTGTTTCCCTCTTATCACACATCAGAGTCCCTTTGATGCAATAAAAGATTGCTTTGCAAGCTGAGGCGCTGGAAATCGCCATGAAACTAGAATCAACCCCTATTGGAGAGTCCAACTCAGGTATGAGTCAAATTTTGAGTCAGCTAACTAGATTATCACTGCAGGTCAAAGATATGAAAAAGGATAAGGGAAAATATAAAAGAGAAGATATTTGGTGTGTCAGATGAAAATCATAGGGCCATGACAGGGAGCATTGTTCTCTATTTCATGAGTACTTGGATTTAGGAGCCCCGAGCCTTCTGAAGAAGGTTACTCTACCTTGGTGTGAGGTATGTAGAAATAGACATCACCTTAGAGAATGTTATTACATGCAAAAATATGTCCAGACACCTACCAATCTTTATTGCACATTCTGTAAATCTATGGGGCATGATTGTTGGAGTTACTTCACACACACCTAGGATTTATTTTTCCTAAGGTTATTCCTTGTTTATTAGTCACAATTAGTGATTATCCAGTCTCCTATATTTTAGGGGAGAATATTCCACCTAGAGAATATTCTATTTTCCTAAGCTACACTAAATGTTTTTGCAGGTACAAAAGATTGAAGAGAACAAAAAGATGGATTATTCGCCAGAAATATTTCTCATGCCTCATAACTATTTGGAATGGAAGCCAAAAATTCTACTTATGCTCGGATGCAGAGGCTTGTACCAAATACCTATGGCAATGGAAGTAGAGCCTGATTCTGTCGATGAGAAAATTGACTTTCTGAATAGACAAGATATGGCCATAAGATGTATCCTCTATTTTATTTCTCCTGAAATTGTCCACCAAGTATGTGATGTCACACAAGTATTCACTCCAAATGAATTATGTGCCAGATTGAAGGTTCTATTTGGGAATAATGAATATTTTGAAGATTGCATGAAGGAGGTTGAATAGATAGAGCTAGAAGAGAATTCATCAGAAGATCAAGCTTCTTATTATGAAGAGTCTTCTACAAAATTTTTGCAAACATTTGTGTTCCATTAATTGAAGATGATGTCTACTCCATTTAAGATTTATTTTCAGAAATTCATGTGGAATATATATGGCATGCCTCTCAAGAGTCACATGCAGACACTTTTGCATGCACCATGCATGCATCTCAGGAGTAAAAAAGAGAGCCATGTAAACCAGACTCCATTCTGATATTTTTTGAGAAATATTTTCAGAAACAAGTTGGATATTTGAACTCCTCTCAGAAAATATCTAATTTCAAAAAACAAATCATCTAAAACAGAGTCCAGAAAGTGAATTTATGATTGTTTTACAATCAACAAAATTTTAGCATTTTTCCAGAAACGGCTGCACGGTTTTCAAAATTTCATCAAAAATTTATTTGGATATTTTTCATTATAATAATATTAATAATCTATTTTTAAGGTCACGGCCAAGCCACACCAAATTGGTGTATGAGACCCCTTTGTTTGTGGGACAAGGGACCCCCTCCACCCAATGATTTGACTGGTAAAGTCTACGGAGGTATACATACCCTACCCCCCTCTGGATTTGAACTTGTGACCTCTTAAGAGGAAACACATGTTCTTAACCATTAAAAGAAGATAAAGTGGATATGTGTGGAAATCTCAATGGTGCATATACTTCATCAGATCCGTGCAGACATCTACATCTTCAAAAAAATATTCAACAAGCACAAACTTGCACAGTGGCGAGGTCTTCTTGGAGTGAAGGACAGGGTTGCTTAGCAATTGTTTTTAGTTCCTTCTCATATTTTATTTTATGCATTGTAATTTGAGGTGGGGTTTTGTTCCCATGAGGTTTTCCCTCTTTCCTCATTTAGTTCATTGTATCTTTTGTATTTGGGTACCTAAGATGGCCTCGTAGTTGGGACCCATTCTTTATTTTCTCCATAGTGATGTTCAGGGGGGGTGTTGGAGTTACTTCACACACACCTAGGATTTGTTTTTCCTAAGTTTATTCCTTGTTTATTAGTC
>CBVK0100511776.1:0-11465 GCA_900067695.1 Picea abies
TCAGTTTGACTAGTTGAGTTTAGTTTAGATGTTGCATTGGTTTTGTCACCATGAAACATTGGGATCATCACCAACTCACCACTCTTTGTTTAGTCAGTTAACGGAAGACTAGTTGACTAGTTAACTCAGCTAGGTGGCAATTCACTTCCGTAATTGCCTGAGAGACTAGACTAGGTGGCAGTTTTCTCTTGTAACTACTGGTGTGTGTCCAGATCAATCTAAACCACCACTATGGCTCATTATTTACTCATGTATCCTATATAAATTGTAAATTATTCACTCTTTGAGTGTGGAAATGGTTAATGAGAATTCTTTCAATTCTTTCTCTCCTTCTTCTTCTTTGTCCATTTCTCTCTACAAATGTGTGTATTATTATTTAGCTAGATCTATTCGGTGCAGTTTCAACACACTTACAATGATGAGAAATATTGTAGGGCTTATGGCCTCTTTCATGAAAGATCAAGAGACACATATAGAATTCAAGGTGAAGTACAACAAGAAGGAAATGCTACGCAGTTTAATTCCCTAGGAAGAGTAAACTTAAACCCTCATGGTGGATTCAAAGGAAGAGGACGAGGAGGAGGCATGGGATGAGGTCGAGGTCATATCATTTTTTATAACTACACACAACAAGGTCACTTGGCAAGGGACTGTCAGAACCATTGTACCACTTGCAGTTATTGCAACTCATTTGAACATGTCATAGAATATTGTCCTGTGCTATTAGCCAAACTTCAAGAGAGACGAGGAGGGAACCAACGAGTACAACTAATCTCAATAGAAGATCATGGAGTGGATCTTAGAGTCATTGTTATCAGTAGAGGAGGCACTGCTATAGGAGAAGACAGGGTGAATCAAGGGAAGATTACAGAAGAATCATGAGTTAGAAGAGTTGTAGAGAAGACACAGGAGTTTGATCCAAAGAAAGAGAAACAAACATTTGAGGAAGCAAGAAAAGAATTCCAAGAAGATCAGGCTTATTCATCGAAGGCACAACTAGAAGTGAGAGAATGTGGAATTCATTTGGCCTTTGATCAGTCTGCTTCACCCAAAGAAGGAAAAGAGGTAAGCAGGCTTATGGACTTATTATGTACTTGCATTAATTTGATTAAGGATTAAAAAGACATACAAGAACTACAAAATTTGATCGAACAGTATGAGATAGGAAGGGTAGATCCTTTGTTGAATAAATAAGTACATCAACTATCCATAGAGAGAGAAGGACAAATAAGGAACTACACCTTAATGCTCAAATTGGAATTATGATATAGATTATGTGGTCCTCGACTTAGGTTCGGAAGTCAATGTTATGACGAAGCATACCTGGGCACTGATGGGAAAATCTAAGTTGATCTATTGCCCTATTAGACTTAGGATGGCTAATCAGTAGGCAATAATCCCCTTTGGAAGGCTAGAGCATGTCCCCGTGGACATCAACGGGGTAAGAACAATTGTGGACTTTGATGTGATTGAGATAGTTGATGATAGTTGTCCTTATCTTACATTGTTAGGAATTGATTGATCTTTCAACAATTCCACTGTTATTGACTTAAAGAAAATAATAATTTCATTTTAAAGTGATGGCCTTAGGGTCATTTCACCTTTGAATCCTGATGAAGGTTGGAGATACACATAACCCATCAGAGAAGAAGATCATGCCTATGATATAGAGAATATGTATAAATTGATAGCAAGACAGAAGGATTACATTAACCCTACAACAGATGGGAATTTAAGCTGGTGATGTGACAACGCATGTTCATCAGACTTAGAAGAAGTACTGGAGAACTGGCAGAACAAAATGTATGAAGTTTCTGCATGGAGAGGTGCTAGATTGACCAGGGAAGTTTGCTCGATTGGCAGAAAAGTAAGTAACTTGCCCACATTCAATGGTTTAAACCACTTAGAAACTTTCTTACTGGAATTTCAAGAATTTGTACCTGTACAATAGAGATTGTTGGCACTGGATGAGGCTTTGAAAGCAACTCCAGAAAGATGGTGGGGGACACATAAAAGGAACATCGTGGAGTGGGTACAATGTCACACTTTGATGACAGCGTGATTTTTAGACAACATCAAAGGATGAAAAGTTCGATACACAAGTCAAAGATGTCCGAAGGACCATGTGCGAGGTTGTGAGGAGCCCTAGAGAAACATTCCTCAAGAGTAGTGGGTGCATAAGTTCATCCATACTCTGGACACAATGCCTATCAATTGGTATCTTCAAGCAGAACTGTGCTTGACCACTGCAGATTGGTACGATATGACTCAGAACTTTGTAGCTACATTTTTATTTGAGAGTCAGTCTCCCACGGTGGATCAAGATTTACAGGTTGCTAGACATAAAGTCTTTGAGGAGGCACCTAGCCTCCCTATGGAGCAAGAAGAGGATGAATGGACTGCACCTCTTCAAACACTGCATAGATTTTACAATATCAATTTCGATGAAGATGATGATCCTAGGAATGTGAACATCACAGAAATGGAAGGACAGACAAATGTAGAAGGAACAGGAGTCGAACTACCTTTCATTGGACAACTGATCAAAATCAATAAAGTTAATATTGGAATAGAGAAAGAACTTAAGATTGCTAACATTGGAAATCACTGGGATGATGCCACCATTGATAAGATCACAGAATTACTGCATGAATATCAGGACTTGTTCCCAACCAAGTTCACTGATATGAAGGGCATAAAAGGGCCCATGGGAGAGATGAAGATCCCCTTGAAGACAGATTCTATAATAGTTAAGCAAAGACCCTACAGATTGAATCTCAAATATAAGGAAAAAGTTCAGATTGAACTAGACATAATGCTAGAAGCAGGAATCATAGAACCTATGGAAGAGTCATAATGGATCAGTCCTATGGTGGTACAAGATAATAAAACATGAGATATCAGGATCTATGTAGATCTTAGGAAGATAAATGTTTCCTATTTTCATGACCCATTCCCTACACCTTTCATTGACGAAGTGTTAGATAATGTGGGAGGATAGGAGGTATATTCCTTTACAGATGGATTTTCAGGTTATCACCAGATCAAGATTGCTAAAGAATATTGCCATAAGACCACATTTGCAACAGAATGGGGTTCCTACCAGTACACAATGATTCCTTTTGGATTGAATAATGCACCAACAATATTTTCCAGGGTGGTGGTCGAAGCATTCAAGGAGTTTTTACATAAATTTTTGGAAGCATATTTTGATGATTGGAATGTTTTTATCCTATTACAGAATCATATTAAATGTTTAAGAATAATGTTGGATAAGTGCAGGCAATGTATGATTCACCTGAATCTGAAGAAGTGCATCTTCTTTTCACCTTTTGGAGTGTTGCTGGGCCATATTGTGTGTAAGAAGGGGTTGTTGGTAGACCCATCCAAGATTTCCATTATTGTTGATCTACCCCCCCTACCTCAGTCAGGAAACTGTGCACTATGATGGGACATACTGGATACTACATGAAGTTCATTAAGGGCTATGCACAAATTACAACACCCATGGAGAAGCATTTGAAGAAATATTGTCAGTTTCAATGGACAAAAAAATGTCAGCAGAGCTTCGACACACTAAAACAAAAAATGGTTACTGTGCCTATTCTAGTTTTCCCAGATTAGAGTAAGGAATTTCACGTGCATATCGATGCTTCATCTATTGCACTAGGATAATTGTTAGCACAACCAGGAGCAGGATATATTGACCATCCATTAGCCTTTTCTAACAGGAAATTCTCAACAGCTGAGATAAATTACACCACCACTAAGGGAGAAGGTTCAACCATGGTGTATGCATTGCAGAAGTTTCACCATTATTTGTTGGGAGGAAATTTTAAGATGTTCACTGATCATTCTGTGTTGAAATACCTTGTCAACAAGACAGTGTTGGGGGGAAGAATATGCAAATGGCTACTATTATTCCAGGAATATGATTTTGAGATTGTGGTCAAGCCAGGGAGAATGAACAAGGAACCTGACCACTTATCTAGGTTGGAGCATGGAGAGGACCCTACAAGTTTGGAGGATACAATACCAGATGCATAGTTGTTGGCTATCATAAGGGTTGATGATCACTTCACTGAGATAGTCCAGTTCCTATCAACAAGAATGTCACCTAGTGAATATACAATCATCCAAAAGAAACAACTGCTAGTACGCACTGCAAAATTTTCACTTATAGCCGGACAACTATACAATATGGGACCTGATGATATCCTGAGGAGATGCATTATGGAGGCAGAAAGAACACTAATTTTAGCATAAGCACATGAAGGCATCATAGGAGGACACTATGTAGGGAAAGAAACAACGCAGAAGGTTCTTAGAGCTGGCCTCTAGTGGCCTAGTTTACATAAAGATGCCAAGGAATACTATAAAGCCTGCGATGTATGCCAAAGAGTTGGGAAGCCTTCCTGAAGAGATGATATTCCTTTAGCAATCCAGCTGACTTTGCAGGCATTTGAGAAATTGGCAATTGATTTCATGGGACCTATAAACCCACCAGGGAAGTGCACAAGATCTAGATACATTCTCACTACGACAGAGCATTTGACAAGATGGGCGGAAGCAAGAGAAGTTAAGGACTATAGTGCAAATACAACTGCGTGATTTATATTTGAGGATATCATAACTAGGTTTGGATGCTCGAAGACCCTTATGAGCGATCAAGGTAAACACTTTATTAATAAGACCATTGAAGCTTTGACTTAGGAATTTGAATTCCACCATCAGACGAGTACTCCTTACCATCCACAAGAAAATGGGATGGTCGAAGATTTCAACAATATCTTGGAGACAACAGTGACGAAGATCTATAGTGTGAATATTTATGCTGGGATTTGAGAGTACCAACAGTGCTATGGGCCTATAGAACTACTTGCAAGAACATGACATTGCAGGCTCCCTTTAAGTTGGTGTATTGTCTAGAAGCAGCTGTCCCTATGGAATATTTGGTTCCTAGTCTTAGAAGTGCAACATTCATAGATATGGATGACACTGGCGTTGTTCAAGAGAGGCTTGCGTAGTTGGTAGAACTAGAAGAAGATCAATTTATTGCAAGATTCCATCAGAAGGTACAGAAGAAACGAGAAAAGGCCTATCATTATAGGCACATCAAGAAGAAAGCCTTTAAGCAAGGAGATCTAGTATTGGTATATGACAACAAGTTCATGAAGCATCCAGGAAAGTTCAAGACACATTGTCTTAGGCCATATGAGGTTGCTTATGTTACAGAAGGAGGAGCTGCACATTTGAAGACTTTGAATGGAGAATAGAAGGAAGGTTTGGTGAATGGGAGCTGGTTGAAATTTTACTATGACAACCAACTGCCTTGCAACTCTTAGTAAAAGCATGAGAAAAAGGGTCTAGGTACCAGGTGCAGTTGAAACTGGGTACCAGACATAGAAAATATAGTCTGCACAAGGAAGGGAGGGACAGAGAAGAAAGCACAGGCTGCCCTGCGCAGTCTGAAGATGAAGAAAGACAGAAGGTTCAGACCTGAAGTTCCTTGGGATGAGTCACATGTGAGTGCTGGGGGCTTGTTGGCCCTTGGTTATGGAAGGTTGTGAAGATTAAGGAAAGAAGTGCAAAGTGTGAATTGCACGGAAGACAACTTGACTGAGATTGGGTCGAAGTGGCCAAACGAGTAGAAAAGAAGTAGCAAAGTAAGAGAAAGAAAGTCGTTGGACGGGGAGATCGAGGAAGACAGATCAAGAAGGAAGATGGATCGTGGAAAACTCAGCAAGTGGAAAAATCCACCAATGGATGATTTGGATCACCTCACAGGAAAGAAGGAAAGACAGGCTGGCGAAGCCCTAAAAACGTGGGTCAATTTGACCTAGGGTTTTAGACATCTAGGGTTTTGGTATTTAGGGTTTTGACACCTAGATTTCGGCCTAAGGGTTGTCCGAGAGTCACTGTAATGTATAAATAAATGTTAAGAGGACCTGGGATGGGTTCAATTATGTTATGATGAGTGATTTTTGTTATTGTTGAAAGAGAAGTATTGTGTGGTGAGAGAAGTCTGTGTTGTGATATCTTCAGCTGGGTGCGAAGATCAACCTTGCAAATGGGTATGCAGGGAGGGTAGAGAAGAAGAGAAAGAAAGAGAGATCTGCAAGCTAAGAGCGCAGATAGAACTGTATGATTTCATCTAATATATTATAAAGAACAGTTTCGTGGATGTATCCCTAGGGAGAGGGTGTACCACATATATCTTGTTGTTGTGTGTGATGGATGTTTTGTTTTTCTAATCTCTGATATACTGTCAATGCAATAGTGTGTTAGATCTGAGATATAGTTCACGTAGTAGGATTAGGAAGATAAAAAATAACCAGATCTATGTGTGTGAGTTTCCCTGGATCAACTTTTCATTTCCTCTGGTTGTAGACACCTATGTCCTGCAACCCCCTATTGTTATTTCAGGTGAGACTGCATCTGCTTCATAGGTGTTGCCGAAAGGGCCATTAGGTAGGGATGTGCATTGTTAGAGTTGAACCCTGGGTCTGCCCCCGTGCCAACAATGGGTAGGTCGTTTGAATTTCTAGGCTATGGTTCTTGGGATTAATACTTTAGATTTTTAAATTGTTGGGTTGAATGAGCATGGAAAGATTTTGATGTAATTCACAGGGAAGACCACTTAGGTGGAGGAGGAGGTAATGGAAAAAACATTATTGGCCATCCTTAAACTTGATTTTGAGGGCAGTTAACAACATCATTCCAAGCATCATTGGTTGGTATCTCATGAGGTAGGGAAATATATGGCTAAACAAGTATACCAGAGATTCTACAATGAGGTTGGAGAGGTGGTCTCTTGGTTTGAGGATGTGTTTGAAGATCCTTATCCTGCTAGGATTATGAAACCTGTTTGCAAAAGTTGGTTCAATTATTCAAACTCAACATCAAAATGAATTGAAAAATGGAGTCTTTTGTTTCCCCAAAATCCATTGGGCCTTCTTTCCCTGCCCCTGTTTCCTCTACCATGACTTCCTCTACTGAATAAGCTCATCTATAAGTGCAAGGATAAGTTAGAATATGCACACAATAACAAGTAAAAATCAAATACTATTTGCATAAACATAATTTGGAAATAGTTCTGATTGACAACAAACAATCATGCAAGCAACCAAGGACATACAGAGAGGGAGAACCAAAATGCCATTTTTGTTTTGAACCACTTCATTATCTTACTCTAGTAATTATTATTTAGAAACAAGGGAAAATCAATGTATTTTATGAATATGATGGGATTTGTAATGCATGAAAAATTTACTAATGGTAGGGAAAAATAATGGAACATGTTCAAAAACAATATTACATACATCATCAATCATTCTACAAAATCCAATTATCTGTCAACAATCACATCATTATGCCTTGTTAAGCTTATATGCACCACTACTAATATTTCATTGTCAAGAAATTACTCACATAACACGGAGAGAAGTTTGAATCAAAATGAAAATGAAATTTGGGAGATGGGAATAACTTATGAAAAATGAGAGTATGAAGGAATTGGCCTTGAACAATCAAGAACTGAGTCCATCAAATATAACTAGCCTGGAATATAATTCTTCGAAATCTGGCCATGATTATACACACACACAAGCACGCCTTTGCATTCCAACATCAATATAAAATATGATAGATAAAACATTTAAGTTCATACCACAGGAGGAAAAATAAATGACCATTTGAAATGATAAATGGAAACTAGAATGAAGGAATAATTTATGAAAAGCGGTAGAATGAAGGGGTTGATCATGTGTGTACAAAACTAAACATTATAGTTCTCATACAACTAGTCTCATTTTTATTTTAATGCCTAGAAGCCATAAACAACCATATCTATCACCTGTAAAACATATGCCAAACTTATGTACCCTTCTTACAACAGTGTCGACTGAATCAAGTCTAACTCTATTTTGAATAAATTTCCACTTTCCTTGATACACATAATGTAATCCATCAAATATCACTTTTAAGCAATTAGTGAATGCAACATGAAATTTCATATATATATATATATATATATATTCAAAAGAAAAGGTTCAAAATTGATTGTATCACTTCTTTATCATTATAAACTTATTGAAATAAACAAGGTATAATCTTCGACAGATGACCCCATGGATTTAATTCATATATTAGAAAATTTTCTTTGTAAGAAAAATCGAGTTGTCAATTAAATTAAAACATTCAAAGCCCTCCATAGTTTGAATAATGCTTCAAATTATAACCATCGACAATATTTTCAACAAAGCCAACGACTATAGATAGTTTTGGCTAATGTTTGTTTTGAAACTAAGGATTTGAGATTGGGGTTATATCCTTTTCAAAAATGTAATCTCAACATAATTCTAATAGAGCATTGAGACTTTCGACGTGAAGAGATACAAAATATTTTGCAAATATAGTAATTTCTTTCGACGTGAAGAGATACAAAATATTTTGCAAATATAGTAATTTCCTAAACAAGAAAAAGTGCAAAACCCTAAGGTTCAACAACAATACTATAGTTCGATATGACTTAGATTGTGCGAGATAAAGCAAGTAGAGAAACAAAATGGACTTTCAATGTGTTGGTGTGAAACTGGATCATATGCATTCTTTTCTTGTTTTGAAGATAAATTAATCTTGGTTAGTGACTAATATTTTCACTGTGAAAGCAATGACGATGTATCATACTAGGCCAAAATGAAAAACCCATGAAGGTTGGGCCTAGGAGAATTATATTCCATGCATATTTTTTCTTCTAAGACCCAAAATCTAGCACAAGGTAACACGACCAAAAATCTTCATAATCTCAAGTGATGGTATTTCATAATAGGGTAAAAGAAATCAATTATAATGTATGGTCAAATGAGAATAGAAAAGGAAATTCATGACAATGGTTCAGAACTCATGAATGAAATAAACATAGAGGAAAAAATCATGACGCTAAGTCTTGAAAGGAAAGGGACTTTTAGAACATCTATTCCTTTATGGATAAAAAAGAACTAACAAAATAGATATAGGAAAGAATACAACAATTCATGCAGATTCAACATTTCCAAGATGGTGTTAACCACAAAACTCAATGAAATTATTTGTATATGTAATATAACAAGTCTTAATGCAAAAAACATGCTCACCCACATATCAAACAAATATTTTTCCCAAATTATAATTGCAAAAATCAACATGCATTTGATGGGTACAAGCTAGGGTAGCATACCTTTCTATAGAGATTGTTTTCCATTGAAAAGATGAGTTACAGTTATAGAAATTGTTACGAGGAAAATCTCTCTATGGCTAGGGGAAAACCACAAAAGACGGAATGACACCCATAAATCAACTCTAATCTCAAGTATGTTATAAATGAAATGCTAACAAGACAAGGCTAGAAGCCTACCTCGTTCGAACCTTCGAAGAAGACCATTATTGAGCACACGACCCAAAGATTTGTACCTACAACTTGTCCTCAACAACCAAGATATGCAATCATGTGGTGATGATATATAATGTTAGCACATAAATTAGCATAACCCATTAACATACATAGCAAATACGCCCATGGAAACCAATACAAATATTTTCAAGATATCAATTGGATGAGAAAATAGTATTTCTATTAATGTAATCAAGAGAAGTACATAGGTGAAAAAGTTTTGTAACAACACGTATCAGAACCAAGAAACTAAGTTTCTTCAGCTAGGCCTCCACCACTTCAATACTTCACAAAGGAAATCTCACAATTAGGAGTCAATGAAGTTCTCCATCACAAGGAAAGAAGAGCTTGGGGGATGAACACAAGAAGTTCAAACTTTCAAGGACAAAGGGATGCAGACTCAATATGAAGTGAAATTTATCCAAAGTATCTTTTCTCTCAATGTTGAATTGTTCTCAAGGCTTGTATATGGCTCAATTTATAGCCTCCAAATGGAATTGAAGGGTTGAGTCATAGTGTTTCCAGTATATGGAAGGTCAAGGATCATGGATCACATGACATGGCATGGAAACCTGACATATTTTTTAATTTTTGAGAAACAAACCCGATGTACGTGGGTTGTAGTGGAGAAACCTGCATATACGTGAGTTTCCTAACTGGTATGTCATGTATATGGGCAAAAATATGTATTTTTATCTCTAGAGTGGAAATAGGGGGATTTAAGTCTGCAGGGGGAAATGGAAGGCCATCAAAGAAAGATGCATGGAGTGAGGAAAAAATTTCTATAACATATGCCCCCTAATGTGTGAGGTCAGAGGAGTATCCACGATGGTTGAAATACATTATAGTTCCCATAAGTGGAGTAATGAAGACTCAAATGGAAGTACTAGTTAGTCATGAAGATATTACAATTCATATTGACTTTGTACACATGGCTCCCAATCTGAATTACATTGCAGATCCATGTGGATATATATCAAATATTTTTTCATGGCCATAAATAAGCAATACAAAGTGGACACATGCCATAGGCTATCATAGTCACAAACAAGACATTGTGGAGTCTAGTCTCAAAATAAAATGAAGATATCTGTATACAATGGAGTACAATCTGATCTTCCATGATCAATGAATTCATACAAATACTGCTCCGATGAAAAACAACAATAGATATGGGGTGTTGTCACTATAAATTGGAGGTCTTATACACTATCTGTTGAAGGTACAAGTCTACATTATGTCAATAGAGGAGTTGAAGTTGAACACAATGAGACTTCATTTTATTACTGGTCATTAAGGTATACCATTAGAAAATGTGAGATAACCCACCGATAATGAAAATAGGAGTCAAGGAATCGAGTACATTCAACAAGTGTGAATAAGGGTGTTGAGGTCAAACACTTGAATAATCCATCGATCATGAGACATTGATGTATTCCCAATTGTCGATGGCAAGAAAACCTGCCACAAATGAATGCAAGCCTCTAGGTACTCATAGGACTCTTGGTCACATTTCCAGAATAGATGAGTTGAATTCAATGGAAGGAGACCCACTGAAAGGAGAGCATTAAGGCATCTCTCATCATCCAGCATGAGGTACAAAGAAATAGATTGATAATTAGGAAGAGCTTAGATAAATAGGATGTTCATGAACCAACAACCATGTGCATATCTTGCATGCACCAGATGCAAGTAG
Organism: Picea abies; assembly: GCA_900067695.1. Lineage (NCBI taxonomy): Eukaryota > Viridiplantae > Streptophyta > Pinopsida > Pinales > Pinaceae > Picea > Picea abies. The sequence continues at coordinate 11,127 of CBVK0100511776.1, forward strand.
TACACGAAAGACACCCTTTGAATAACAACCAATGATGAAAACTAACGACAAAGGTGAGGAAACCACCAATAGGGATAATGGAATATAAGACACTACATGAATCCCAATGTGAGAATATATTTCTTTCCATCGAACACAAAGGAAACCCTCTAGTCAGTGACCAACAAGGAGATGTCATATGTTGGGTTCAATGTTACCTACCAATGATGAAAGTAGGCCCAGGGAGCAAGGTAGGACAACAACTTTATGTGACTCTGAGATCCAATAAGGGTATGGCCGACATGCAAAGTCAAGAGTTCTGAGGAATGGTCGACATAGGCTTATACTTCCTTTGAACAA
>CBVK0100511783.1:0-18710 GCA_900067695.1 Picea abies
AATGTGAAGTCATGATCTCCATCATAGCTGAGACCATAATCCATTGTACCTTTAAGGTACCTCATCACATGTTTTGCAGCCACTAAATGAACATGTCTGGGCTCTACCAGAAACTAACTCAAGGTGTTCACTGCAAAACAGATGTCTGGTCTAGTGTTCATCAGGTACATCAGCGATCCAATAATCTGTCTGTAGTAGATATAGCCTTATTATCGCACAATCAGTAGTTTGGGAAAATCCCAACCCAACCTACGGATGTGTGACAACTATGGGAGTATCTACCCACTGTCACCTTAGATAAACACTCCCCTCTCTTTAGTAATGATGAAATCACCACAAGTGGGGAATCCTGGTGACCCTAGGGGGATTGAGATGAAAAGTGGGAGAATGATCAATGAACACCCCTATAGGTCAAGATAGGAGAAGGAGTAAGGCTTAAGAATGAGTCTTATAGATGGCAGATAGTTTCCAAGTATTGCGTACCTGCAAAACAGTGTTATCAACATGAAGATGAGGTCCTTAAATATTGTAAACTTTAAAGGCACTACTCAGGAGTTCCATGTGTCCTATTCTAATGTTACTAATATCATATGCAAGCACCTGGGATTGACACCAAACTCTATCCAATCCCTAGTTATAGGATGATTTATAATTATGCACATGCTGACTTGTACTACGTTTTAAAATATTGGTAAAGACATTTGGTTTCAAGGCTGAAAGCTACAAGTTCAAATCTTGTGGTTGGTTGGACTGCCGTCCAGTGGAAGATTGGTGGGTTTACCACAACTAGCCCAGGTTCAATTCTCAGTGCATCATTCAATGTGGATCTACTTGAGAATCTCCAAAGTGACATGACCCAAGAGATTGACCCCACTCAACCCAAAAAATGGGGAGCTTTTCTTAAGAAAAAAATTATTTCTAGAATGCATTAAATAGTACACCAAGATGACTAATTAGATTAATGAAGCAACACAGATTTATATTAACTACTCATGATTAGGGTAGATATAAGCATATTGAAACCCTCATATCCAGGTTAATGTATAAAATTATTGTTTACGATGTTTCTCATATTCTATTGAGTCTTGCCTTGAGAATTCATTCTCTTTGAGAAAACAGTAAAATTCTAGATCCATAATTATCTTGAAGCTTCTTCAGCTTGCAAATAAACTGTTACATGTCCTGAAAATTCAGTTAGAACAAAAGTATCTTCATTTATTTTCCCAATCTGTAGTGTTTGCTGTGAACAAAATAACTTTTGGGGCAGTGTCCAGGCAAGCAATATTCTTGTGTCTGGGCCCTGGGGTCTATAGATGTATCTACATTATTAATGAAAGAAAAGTTTTGACCTTGTTCTAAATTGTTTGCAGGAATTCATGAAGCAATCACTGCAAATTTGCTTGATTCGTACAGTTTATCTCTGCTCAATCCCTATATGGTTGTATTATTTTCCATACCTTACAGTATGTTTTTCAAGTTTGAACAGTACTGCTCAGAAGTTATTGTTTTGTGCAATCAATCAACTGAACCTTTGTGTTGGCTGTGGAATCTATTGGTCAATCATTCTTCCAGCCCAACCTAAGTGCAGCTTGGCTCTTTCAGAAAGCAATGTCTGTCCAGCCATATGGCAATGTTTCTCCAGACTTCGTTAATGAGCTCCTTTCGGCGAACTTTCAATGCATGCAGGTTCATTCTGTAACAATCCCTGATAAGCATTTCATTTGGCTTACATAAATAAGAGTCGCACATTAAAGAATAGATGATAGGAGCTGATTGTTATGATTTACATTCCTTTCAGAGACTGGGAGATCCAGTCCTACGTCCATTTCTCCAGGTTCTGTTCCAAACCTCTCCCTTTTGCAGCAGAAGCATATGAGTCTAGGCAGATGAATCTGTATAAAATGCTGTCTGTTTTCAGATTCTGTCAGGATTTGATCAGCTGCAAAGAAGACTAAATTTCTTACTTTGTTCTTTGTTTGTGAACTCAGGATGTAATACAGTTTGAACCATTAGCGAAGACTCTTGGATCAATTATTCTGACATATCCTCAACTCTTGCCTTCAATATTTTATCAGGTTTCATATATTAACTATCTTATATTGGTTGTCATTATGAAATCCAGCAATGTTAGTTTGGCTTTGTTGTTCTAAACTCAAGAAACAATGCCAACCTGGACTGATTTGAAAATTAAGCTCATGATAACTAAGTGACAAGGAAATTCCTACTGACCTCGCAGACTTCCTCCTCATTAGATCTCTTCTACGGAAGTCAATCTACTCCAAAATTTTGGAGTAACTGATAACTATTAGATAAGTTGAAATTTGCAAGGTGTAGATGAATGTATGAGAAATTGTATTCTCAAGTACAATAGTTCATTCAATACCCCACACTCACAAACTCCAACATAGAAAACAAGCATCTGCCAAAGGCAGCTAGTTCCAATCCAGTTCGGATCCATTATGGTTCTGTTTAACATGGATACAACTAGCACGTGCTATATTTCTCCTCCTGGATATGGTGAAAAGGTGCATGTGGATAGTCACTAACTCACTATGCATATAGAACAGTTTATTACAGAACATAAATTCTTCTGAGATAAGGTTGTATAGACAGCCATCTTGAATAATTTTGAGGAGAAACATAATTTTCATAAGAAGAACCAAACATAGTATAAAAATTATTTCAGGGAAGATAATCCAATCAGAAGATGATCTCCATGCAAAAAGAGAGCTTAATAGAAAAAGGCCAGAAACATGGTCTAAAGAAGTGCAAAATGATACCTAATCCAAAACAGGGAAGATCTAGAGGTATCCATCAATAATTTGAAACTGCCTTGATGACAGACTAGGTTACAATCCTTGGGTGGTGCATTAGCGACTTGAGGATTTCTCATGAGCTTACCTGTATAACTGAAACACAAATTTGTAGCTGTTCCCATGTAGGAATTTTTTTGACATAGAAACAGTAGTAAAACTGGCCAGGAAACATCTGAGAAATGTTTCCCAAATAGCTCTTGTCTACAAACTCCGGGGAAAATTTCCCATAGATTTCTGGGATTTCCTGTATGAAAACATCAATTTCCTTCATTATTTTTAGTATTTTCCTTTCTTTACAACTATAGGTTGGACATGTTATCTCTCATTCCTAGGGATAACTAAGGAGATGATGTCTCGAGGCCCTCAGGTTGATGACATGGAGTACCGAGAGGCAGATGAGCAGGTAGGGGCCCCTTTCAAACCACGCATCACCATCTGATCGATGGCAGCAACATCCACCACACCCAACTTGGCCCACAGAGGACGACAGGTCTTGCTTCATGAGGTAACAAATCCGGTATCATGGTAAGTGTCATTTTAATATTTGAAGCATTTGAACATGTTGCAAAGGATCATTTCTTGATTTTGAAAACATTTGCTTGGAAATTATGTTTTTTTCCCTATTTCACCTTGGTGAGTGTCATGGTTTTCTAGTAAGTGGCCACTGTCAAGGAAAGGTATTGCTACTAGAGGGTCTCCTTGAAGGGTCATCATACCATTCCCGCTCATACTTACCACTTTCCATTACTTCTTCCCCTCCCTTTCCCCATCTTTTAGGTTTTTGGGCTTATTAACCCAAGAAGGGCATGTACCTCATTTCATGGGAAGAAAGGGCCACTAGGATCAAAGGTGCCCTGGTAAAAACATCATGCAATAAAAGCTCCCCCTGGGATCCCGAGAGCAATGAAATGTCTCTCAAAAAGTGAAGGACCCATAAAATAAATAACTAATTGATCAATAATGCTTTCCAAGGTAGAGCATTTGTGGTCTATGCATTTCCTTTTTAGTGCCCCTTATTGTCTTCAACTTGGTAACATATGCAAAATAAATGGCTAATAAAGGGATCGGAAAAATATGTTTTAAAAACAAAAAGAGGAAAATGATGTGGCTAGCCCTCAACAAAGGCACCCATAAATGAGACAATACAAGCCCTTGTATGTCATGAAACCCCATACCTAGAAGTCTAACCTCATCCACCTCACATTCACTACATAACCTAGAAAGGATTCTCCTTGGGAACATCCCCTAGTTGAGGAATTGGTTCACCCAATAGGGCATTATGAAACCCCTCCCATATCCAAATTTGGCAAGTTGTATAAGGTCTTTGAACATTTGTTTATTTTGAAAAGGAGGGATTTGATGCACATGTTTGGGTGGTTCTTTTATTAGATATGGCTTACTTGGCATGATACTTGTGACTTGTGGACCCTTGGAGGGCGTACTTGTTTGTCTTTGTAGGTCCTTGACAAATGAAAACTTGATCGTGAAGGCACAAGGTCACTTGGACCTTCATTGGGGCATGAATCCCATAGGTTGGATGATGTGCCCCCTCTACACATGGGAAGAGGAACGTTGCCTTTGGAGGCATTTAGAGACCATTAGGAGATCATACTTCAGCCTCTTGCATCCAAACATTGGCCTTTGGAAGCCTAAAACGTCACACCTGATGCCCTAGATGTCACATGGGCTAGGTTCTTGATGGGGTTTCTCATGGTTGATGGTCATGGTCATGGTTTGATGGAGAGATAGAGACACTTGACACATCCTGGAGCACTTGGTGGCATGATTTATGGCCTTTGGAGGCCCAACGTTCTTCATCAAAGGCTCAATGTCTCTCCTCGAGGCCCTACGTTACCATTTAGGGCATGACATCACCCCTAAAAGGGGATTTTCTTTTTGTAAATTTGAATTTTAAGATGTAAAAGGACAAATAGGGAGGTCGGCCTCTCTAATTTGATGTTGACTTTTCAAAAAGTGGACATTTTAGGTGACCTCATATAAATAGAAGTCACCCCTTTGTCATTTGGATCATAACTCACTTGAGAATTACATATTGTATGGCTGAAATGTTCGCCCTACTTGGGAATTTTGCTCTATCTTTCTCTTGAACCTCTCTTGTGGATGCTAGTACTTGTCTTTTGGTGAAGGAAGCTAAGGCGCTATCTCTTGGATGTCTTGTTTTTTCTATTGTGGTGGAATATTCTTGGTAAAAAAGGGTTTCTTCATGCTTTTTCTTGGAATGGGTAAAGAATTTTTGCATTAATTGTGTCTTTCTCATCTTGTTTCAAGCTAGATTTGTCTAAACCCTTGGAGGAGTATATACTATAAAGGCATACACCCTCCACTAAGATCTATCATTATTGTTTTGAATAAGCTACTTTGCAAAGGCTGCTAGGAGGAGTAAAAAGGCTTACACCCTCCTAGATTTACCTTGCTAGCTTTTGTTTTCTCTAGGGAGTAAAAAGGATTACACCCCTAGAGAAGTAACAAACCCTATATCTTACACAAGAGACTTCATAACCCAATTTATTTGGCAAGAGTCTAATTTGCGTTGGAGATATAAAATCATTCCATTGGTATATGTGAGTTGTTGAGATATTGCAATTGTCTAAGTTGGAATTGATTATATATGATATAAGCATTCTTGTGCACTAAGGGCGTCTACTTTAGCCAAGTAACTCTCTTTGCTGTTACAAATTAATGCTACAGCGATTAGGGCTGCTGAAAAATCACTTTTCCATCATCTATTGCTCACTATTCTACCACTGAAATTCACTTGTAAACCTTGGTAATTGTTCTACTAGTTATTGGCTAATTGTTGGGTGGTTTACTTGTTGATTTTTGTGGCTATATCTTGCTGCTGTAGCAATTGTTTGCTACAACCGTTTGGTTGTCATAATAACTTGATGATAACACTTAATAAAGAGCCTTTAATGCCCCACCAAAGTCTTGCTTTAGACATTGGAAGTTTGACTAGTCATTGCTAGCTTTATTTTTGATATCTTGTACTAGATTTTGGATGGTTAAATTTGCAGCTACTAACATATTTTACTGCTGATTTATACATTTCCATACTGCTTCAATTTGGGACAGAAAGGCTTCTTGCTTGATCCCCTTTTGTTTAAGGCTTCTATATCTATCATTTGTCTTGTTTTGAGTAGGGCTAACATTGTTTTGTAGGTACACAACACTTGGCAACCATTCACCCTTCTACAAGACTCATTCTTAAGCTTTAATCCTTCTCCACTCTTGACCTATAGGGGTGTTCATCGATCATTCTCCCACTTTCCATCTCAATCCCCCTAAGGTCACTAGGATTCCCCCCTTGTGGTGATTTATCATCACTAAAGCGAGGGGAGTGTCTATCTAAGGTGACAGTGGGTAGGTACTCCCGTAGTTGTCACACTTTCATGGATTGGGTTGGGCTTTGGCCAAGCTACAAATTGTGCGATAACATGGGACAAATTATTTATCCATTGTGGCTTGAGCAAAAGCAACCCCAAGTGGCCTTGTTAGCCCCCAGTCTTGTAATAGAGAAACTTCTAGGATTTCAAAGCTGAAAATTGGATCTTCCTCTGTTGCAAACAATCTAATTGTGTCGGGCCATGGGCCTAGACATAGAAAAACACACTTGAACCAACTCTTCACTACTAGGGAAGTAGCAAAAGAAGTCTACCCAAGGAGGGAGAAATCTTGCAAAAGAGAAGAATCGTCTTATATCATCTTGTTTTCAAATTTGTTAGATAGATTTAACCATGGACAAATCAAAGTTGGGCAAGAAGAACTATCTAAAATGGTTGTGGATCTCCCTTCCATGAAGATTTCAAAACTGGCAGTTTTTGGTGTGCAGGAAAATAAGTCATCAATAGATAATGAACCTATTATGGAACAGATTGTGCTCTTTCTTGAAGACCCAACACCAGTCGTGTTTGTATTTGTGTATCTCGAAGCCATTTCAGGGACATAGAGACCCTCAAGCCATTTACAAAGTATGACGCATAGATAGAGTAAGTCGTATATCAATGTGCAAAAGAATCAAAGGATGAAAGGATCAATGGCGCAAAAGAAAATCTACAGGGTGCTTTGAACTAGTGTGACGAACGATGCAATGAAGTGTGTCGAGACGAAGTCGGTGTGACAGATTGTGTGGAAGATTGCGCAGAAAAAAATATGTAGGGCGCCTTGAGCTAGTGCAACAAATGGCGCAGTGGAGTGTGACGAGACGAAGCCCATATGACAAGCGAGGGAGTGGAATGCGACAGGATGAACGGAAATTTGGCAATCAAGTGAGGGAGTCACCAAGAAGCGCTAGCAGTATGGTAGAGCGACTGGGTGAGCGCACTACAGGCCAAGTGTGACAGGATGAAGACTTGTGACTTGAACCTTGGGCTCCTATTCTATCTACGCAGTAGGTGCTCTATAGACCAGAATGTCAGTTGATGCGTCATTCTTGAGGAGATGCTCTGATAAGACTAGGTTTTGTTGTTGGAGATGAGTTGGAGCTCATTCGTAGGAATATTTGGTCCATTTGTTTTAGTCAAAGAATGTCCAGTTGTAACTGGACCTTGATCTAGTCAATATTTGTCCACAATATAACCGTCATGCGTCCACATACTTTATTTAGACAAAAGTGTAACTAACCAGACCTTGATCTGGTCAAGATGTGTCCACAATATAACTGGCATGCATCCACATTTTTTATTTAGACAAAAGTGTAACCAACAGGACTTTGATCTGGTCAAGATATGTCCACAATACAATTGTTATGTGTCCTCAGGCAAAGATATTATAAATCAGGATGTGCATTGATCGAATTTGTGGGGGAGTTCACGAGAAAAGAAGAAAAAGGTTCGGTAAATTGTTCAAAGGAACTGAACTGAAGATACATCAGATCGCTTTTGAATTGAAGAGAAAAGTATTATGAAAGGTTTAGTTGTGCAAGGAATTTTTATTAGAGAAAATTGAATACAGGGAGGTAGGTTGGTGCAGGGGAGAGGGTTGTTGTCCTCACTTTGCAAGTTGGTGCTCAAGAAGATTGGTGTCCTTAACCCAATGATATGTTGGAGCCTTTCTACAATTTGGAGCTTGCTTGTGAAGGTTGGAGCCTTCACCAAATCAATCAGTTGGAGTTGGTTGCAACAGGTTGAAGTCTATTTTGCAAGTTGGAGCTTACAGTGAAGGTTGGAGTCTTCACCAAATCAGTAAGTGGGTGCTTACTGTAGACAGATTGAAATCTGTAGATTGTGTAAGTTGGAACTTGTATCAAGGATGGTTGTCCCTCTCAGGTCGTAGCCTGATATTGCAATGAATGAATTATAAAAGAACATCTTGTGTGGTTTTCTCTTGTTTTGGATTTCCATGTAAACTCTATGCGTATTGTACATGGATTTATGTGATTGTTAGAATGTTATGTATTAATGATGTGTGCTTAAAGTGTTAAATATTACAAATAGCATACAATACTCATTCACCCCCCACCTCAATACTGCTAAAAGTTCCAACAATTGGTATCAAAGCCAAGTTCCTTAAAACACAGTTTAACCACAGGAAGGAACATCCTGGCAACACACATGGGAAGAGAAGATTTCTCTCCAAAAAGAGATCCCTGGTTTGATGGATCAAACTATTTTTCATGGAGTGTAAATATGGAGGCATACTTGCAAGATCTTGAGACTGATGTCTGGAATTCAGTTAAGAGTGGATACACCCCTCCCAAAGGCCAACCAAAAGGGGAAACTACAAAGAGAATATATAGATGCCATGCAATAGAAAAGAATGCAATTTTAGATAGTTTGTCTGATGTTGTGAAGGCCAAAGTAGAGCAACAAATTTCAGCCAAAAACCTTTAGGACAGCGTTGAAAGTTTCTACTCAAAAGAAACCCCCATAGTGGAATCACCCGCCATTCTAGTCAAGGAAAAGGAGACTCATTCAAAGGTGAAGCAAACTCAAAAGGGACAAGTAGTATTGACTTATCAGATGAAGAAGATGTTGAAATTGTTTGGGAAGAAGTACTCATTTCTGCTCTTGTTGAGTTAAGAAAAGAGAGAAGAAAAAATGAGCAGCTTAGGCATCAACTGTCGAAGTATGAAGAAGCAGAGGAATCAGATGATGCTATTCTGAAAGTACAATTAGAAGGAGCATTGAAAATGGAACAAATCATGATGAACCAGGTAGAGGAAAAAGCAAAGATCTTTGATGCTCAAGAGGCTGAAATCATGTCCTTAAAGGACGAGTTGCAGAAGACAACCAAGGCTACTAAATAGGAAGAAGAGATTTCAAAAGAAAACAAGTCACTGAAAGGACAGTTGCAGAAGACCCAAGAGGAAGTTTATAATTTAAAAAGACAGGTGGCAGATAGTAGTATTGATCAAAATACACTACTAAGGGAAAAGGAAGAAAATATCGAAAGGTTAGAGACTAGAGTTGTTGATCTAAAAGAATAAGTGAAGAATATGAAAACACAACAAAGGACAAATGAGATATCCAGGAAGAGCATTGAAGTCCTACATGACATCCTTGGCCAGCAAAGATCGTCATTTGACAAGTCAGGTATCGGTTTTGGCATCACTCAAGAAGGTGAAGGAGAAAGTTCTAGACTCCCATAAAGAAAGACTAAAAATAAACCTAGAATTCATAAAGGCAGCAGAGAAAGGAATCGTGATTAGCAAGGACCAAGAAGGACTGCCCCTCTAAGAAGACCAGCAGTACCCAGGTATCAAAGTATATTTCTTGGTGTTTGTTGTTCTTGTAATAATTTTGGTCACAAGGCAGTGAATTGTAGGGTATATGGAAAAGGTGAACACATGAGAAGGAGGAGTCTTCAAAATGTTGAGTGTTATACATATCACACTTATGGACACTTATGGACACCTGGACAAGGGAATGAAAAGATTTGGAAGGAGAAAAAAAAGGATGATGATCTTGTACAACTTAACAAGGTCATGTTGTCTTCCTTATACACACTTGCAAACGTGGAAAAGTTTCAATCCACTTATTGTGTCCTTGGAGGCACAATGCCTAAATCCAAACCCACTGTCACCTCAATTTGGATTTCTTTCATCTAGGCTTACTCCTAGGGAAGCCAAGTGGGGTAGACCCTAGTTACTATGTGAATTATTAAATAAATTCTAGGAGTTAATTTTAGTTTGTTAAGGCAAGGGGGAGCTAGCCTATATGAGAGGCAAGAATGCAATGCACACCTTTAATGAAAAACAACCCTTTCCCTAAGGTCAACTAAGACTAGTTCCTAAAGGTTGGGCAAGGGATCAATTAAATTTACAACAAAAAGATATAAGTACAAATAAATAATAACTTTACAAATTAGGATAAATTACAACAATTATCAAAGAATAAAGAATAGCAAGATGACTACACAATGTACAAAAATACAACTAATTGCCAATTTACAAAAGAAATGAAAGAAGCACTTGTTAGATCTATTACACCAATGAAACAATGATTGAACTAACCACTTAAATGATTTTGCAGGTAAGGTAAAAGAGAGATAGCTCAAAGATGCATTCACCAAAAAGGAAGCAACTCACAACAAAGTTTAGAAGCCAAGAGGAGATGCACAACTTCAAAAGAGGCTACTCAAGGACTAGTGCGCAACTTCAAGGATGCTATAACTTGAAAGAAAAACCACCAAGATGACTAATGCGCAACTTCAAAGATGTACCATTCAACCATAGAGATGCTCAATTGAAATGTAAATGCTAGAAAGATAAAGCTTGAAAGTAAAGTTGCAGGAAAATAAAGATGATACACAACTTAGATTTAGATTTTAGACTTGAAGCACAAATTGTGTGAGTAAATTTTAATTCTTGATTAGGTGAGGTGAAGTTGCAAGCCTAAACTAGGTGACTTACCTTATACTATTACCGCTTTGGCCAAAATGTTTGTTGGGTGCTCAATAAGCAAGGCAAACAAGGCCTTACCCTAGCTCCACAAGTCAACCCAAAAAACTTGGTTGCTCAACAAGGGGGACACCTAGTGCCGTGAGATCATCCCTTACCTAGCACCCCAAGTAGCCTCAACAAGCCTCCTTTTTGGTGGCGAAAGTTGTACCAGTAAAGGGTGTTCTAATTAAACTAGGTAAATTGATCCCTCCTAAAGCTACAAGTTAATTGATTAAGCAATGATATTACTTGTATTAAAATGCTTAAGGATATTATAGAGATTGAAAATAAATGAAATGGACAAATGTTTATAGATCCAACTTAAACAAATTGCAAAAAGGAAAGATGCTTCCAAGAGCTTACACAAGATATTAAGCAAAAATAAAAAATGCTTCTAACTATGTGAAATATAAACAATGAAATTTAAAGGAACTTAAATGAAATTAGAAGACATCCACAACTATAAACAATTTAGCATAAAAGTCAAGTCTTACGATACTGCATGGGTGGCTAGGCCAATCCTCTTTGCAGGGTGTAGGAAAAATAAATTTGGAAAGTAAATAACTTAAAAAACAACTAACTACTTGCAACCTCAAGAAAGGCACAAGGTGGAGGACAAGCCTATCGGTTTTGTGCCCAAGTGGGTGAATGAAATAAACAAATACTTGAAAGGAAAAGAAAGAGATCCTAGCCACTCAACCTTGCCTTAAGGGCAAGTGGGGAAAACTTAAAATGCAATAACAAAGCTGAAAATAAATCTAACTTTTAACCTTACGATTTTGCATGGGTGGCTAGGCCAATCCACTATGCAAGGTGTAGGAACATTTATGAAATAAATTGCAGAAAATTTAAACTTAGAAAGAAATGCAAGCCCAAGAGACTCTCTTTGGGCTTGCTTACAATGATAGAAGAAGAGAGAAGAGTTGGGTGAATAATACCCCAACTTGGGAGGTCTTGTTTTGACGTTTTATGGCCCCAAATGGGTTGCACCTCCTCTTTTTTGGTTCAAATCTGCAAAAATACAACAAGCAAAACTTGCTAGAAAAGCTGCAAAAGCAACCAAAAAAATCAAATAATTTTTGTTAGTAATAACAAAAAAAAATTGTTTAAAAAATCAGCAAGGAAATATATTTTAATGACCTATTCAAGAGAGTTAGAATGCCCAAAAGATGAATAGAAATGTACGGAAAATTGGAACATAAATTTAAAGAGGTTTGAGTTGGGTGAAGGGACAAATTTCCAGATCTGAAATTTGTCCACAAAACCCTTGGGTGACCTACAAATCTTGTGAAACAAAGCTACAGAAAAGAGAAGATGTGAGTAGATCTTAAAGATGAAACAAAATACTTTGCTAAATTCCAAAAAGTACTCACTAGATCTACAATACTACTACCATAGATCTACCCAAGCAAAATACGTTGCTTGGATTTTCTACTCTAAATCTATAACAAATGCATACACAAAAAAAGAAACCAAACAAGTTGTTGTCATCCTTATACACACTTGCAAACGTGAGCAAAGTCCAGCTCACTTAGTGTGTCCTTGGAGGCACAATGCCTAGGTTCAAAGCCCACTCTGTCACTTTAAATTGAACCTCTTCCGTCTAGGCTTACTCCTAGGGAAGCCAAGGGGGGTAGACTCTAGTTTCTAGATGAGATTAACGTTAAGTTCTAGGAGTTGGTTTTAATTAGTTAGAAGGTTGGGGGAAAATCTAGTCTATGATGCAAAGGCAGCAATGCAAGATGCAATGATTCAATATGACAATCAAACATTTTCCTATGACAACTAAGACTAGTGCCTAAGATTGGGCAAGGGGTCAACTAAAGTTTGAGGGAGGTTGATTACAATGATTACACAATATTACAAATAAACAAGCTACTTTACAACAAGATTAGATACAAAGGATTACAATTAGATACAAGATGAATGGTCTACTTATGAACAAGATACAATGGCTACAATAATGAATATTCTAAAACTACCACAAGATTATTCTCAACAATAGATACAAAGAATACAAAGAGATTAACTAACCATATTGCTTGTATGTGCAGGAATTAAAGATAATCAAGACAAGATGACCATCAATACATCAAGCCAAGCATGCTCACAATAGCACTTACTCTATTGCATTGCTTTCAATGGCAACAAAATCACTCAAGACCCAACAAGATAGTGCCTCCAAGGGGATGCGCAACTTCTTGAGGGATCACACCACAAAATGAACACCAATTAAAAGAAATATGCTTGAAAGAGAAGGTGCTCCAAAACACAAATATGACCACTTAGATGATTAATCCACAAAGCATAAGCTAAACTTGCATGTAAATGTAAATGTGAATGAGTGTTTGCAGGTGTTAATTAAATGTCAACCATAAAAGATATACCAAAATGATGCCCAATGTTGTAGTGGATTAAGGAGTTGATTAAAGATTATTAAGTGATGAGTGACTCCTAGCTAAGTGTCAACCCAATACTCCCCTGGCTTGTACTAAGTAATTGTTGGGTGCTCAAAAAGTATGGAAACAAGGCCTACCCTAGCTTCACAGGTCAGCCCAAGGGAAAAGAGTACCTCCCGGAAAGGACGCCGCGCACCGTGAGACCGTCCCCGGCCTAGCATCTTTCGTTGCTTCCTCTAGTCCTCGTTTAAATGGTAGAAGTTGGGTCAGTAGAGGTGTCATATTAAGTCTATTTGATTATTATGCCTATGGATTAAGATTTTTTAGGTGATTAGGTGTGTTTAGATGAGTTTTACTTGCCCAAAAAGTGCCAAAAAAGGGCCAAAACCAAAACTTAAAAGCATCAAGAAATGAAGTTCTAGATTGTTAGATTATTGCATGTGAAGCACATAGAGAACTTGAAAAGAATGTTGAAATGAAAGTGATTACTTTTACACAATTTTCATGCCCATAGTTGTTTGCAAACTTGAAAAGTAGATGCTTAAGAAATAAGAGCTTGCAATGAAATAGATTTAGTTGCCTTAAACCATCACCATTTGCCCATGAACATTTGCAATAAGATAAATGTTTGGAAAGTAAAACTTGCAAATAAAAGAGACTTTAAAGCATGAGATCTAAATCTATGCCTCCATGGGCTTAAGTTAATACTTAGTTGTGTGAGATCTACTTCTAGATGATTTTAATCCATTAAGCACAACATAGAAACTAAACAACTAAACTAGCCATACTATATTGGGGGTTGGCTTTGTCAACTTCTCATCCAAGGTGTAGGCAACAATGAAAGCAAAAACTTGAAATGAAAAACAAAAATACAAACCACTCACAATGGCACAAGGTGGAGGCAAGCCTTCCTATTTTGTGTCAAAGGGGGTTGGAAATGAAATAGCTAAACTAAAACTAAAGCAAGCAATCCTAGCCACACAACCTTGCCCTAATGACAAGTGGGGCAAAAGAATAAAAAATTTGTAGAAAATTAAAGATACAACCTAACCCTACGATTTTGAAGGGTGGCTTTGCCAAACTCTCACCCAAAATGTAGGCACTAACAAACTTTACAAGAACAGAAAATAAAGTACAAGAATGCAAGCCTCAAGGGACTCTCGGGGGCTTGCTACAATGCTAGAATGAGAAGAGAAATGATTGGGTGGTGTTACCCAATCAAAAGAGAGGTCTTTGGTGTGTTTTGCGGCTGAAAATGGGCAACATAACTCTTTGACCTGGTAAGAACTTGCAAAAACCAACAGAAAAGTTTAAAAAATTCATGTTTTTCAATAGAAATTTTTTACATATAAATTTCAGAAAATATTATTGATTTTTTGACCTATCTAAAAGTGTTAGCAAACCAAATCTGAATATGATATGTAACATAAAGTGAAAGAGGAAAAAACTAATGAAGTTTTTGTGAGCTATGAGGGTAGATTCTTGCTGGAAGCTATCCCAACAAAACCCTTGAAGCAAACCTGCAAACTTTGAAACAAAATGTGAGATATGAAAAGACAATGAAATGAATAGATAAACAACATAAACAAAATTTATATCATTAGCTATTCAACACATTTAGGCCAGCAACTACACTATTGCATAACCTATCCTAGCAAACAAAGTTTACCCAAGAGATCTACTCAAAATCCCACAAAATGCACAAATGAACACAATCACCTCATATGTATTGAAGCACCAAGACACAATATTGTACTCCAAGATCCTCCAAAGTCTTTTTATTAATCAAAGGGAGAGATTGCAGCAACTAATTGCTCCAAACCTCTCAAGAGCAAAATGGAATGAGAGCAAGATGGAAAATGAGAGAGAGAGAGAGAGATGGGGCAAGAAATGGATAGCATAACAATAGCTCAAGAGATGGTGAGAAATGAGTGAGGGAGGGTTCTATTTATACTTGGGAAGGCAAAGCTACCCCTCTTGGATGAGTTACAAGTGTCACACATCAAGGAAAAGTCACTTTTAGGGTTTTGGTAAGTTAGGGTTTTGGCATGGATGGATGAAGTGGCAATGAGTTGGAGTGAGTTGGCAAGGCTTTGACAAGTCAAATGATGAGTTGTAGAGTCTAGGGAGGCACACCAAGGGATAGAATAAGTCTATCATTAATTAATTTATTTATTTTTTACTTTTTGGAGACTTTCTAGAAGGGAGGCACACCTCTCTAGGGAAAGTGGTGTTTTTTCTTAATGGCTAGGTGAGGGGGTGATGTGAGGATTGGAAAAGGTTAGGAAAAAGTTTTCTCATCATTTTCCATCTTTACTTTACCCCATTTGCTCATAAATTACAAAAATGACATTTTTCCTATGTCATGACTTAGCAATTAAAATTGTTGTTTTGACTGACTGAGACTCCTGGTGGACAAACACCTAGCAGAAGTTGTCCAACTGAGTTGAAACTTGGTCCAAGGGTGTAGGGGGTCTCATTCCATTTCGTTTGAGCACAAATACCCCTAGAAAAAGCCCAAGGACCTAGTTTTTACAATATTTGCTCAAAAATAATTAAAATTAATTAATTAAATTACCCAACCTTAGGCTATTTTAATTAATTAAAAAAAAATCTATCTAGACTCAACGGAATTCCGCGAAACTTTCTGAGATGTCATACATGGTCATTTACATCATTCTTAAACACTAGCTACTAGGGGATAAATCCATTAGAACGCCTTTCACCACTTTAGAGGAATTATTTGTGGGAGTGAAAAACTCAAGGGAGATTAATAAGGCTGAAAAGTCAAATTAATAACCTGAGGATAAAAAAGACTCAGTGAAAGGAACTCTCCCAATGAAGAAATCCTGAGGTAACTGACCTAACTATGATCCATGCAGACCTATTACATTATTAACCCACGCAGGGGTGCGGAAATTTCGATTACAAAAATACGTGTTGGAGGCCAAAATTGCCTTGTAGAACCAAATAGTCTTTGACTTGGTAGCATCTGATGATGCATCTCTTCATGGTACATAGAGTTGACCCCCTAGTTGAATAGGCAGCCAACATATGTCTCCACATGGGGACGTGTGTTTGATCTTCTCACATGGGACAAAGAGCATACGAGAATCCAACATCTACAAAACAGAGTGCTCACCAATACCCAACATAAATATACATATATATGACAAATGAAATGTTACAAACAACAATTACATCAAGAAATAACCATTGTACAACATTTCTAATTACAAAAATGAAACTATAATACAAAAACATCTAAGTACATAATAACATAATGAATGAAATAATACAAAACTGAAATAAAAGAGAAGGGTTAGAGATACGTTACAACCATCCATGAAATGAATGGACTGAAACCACAAGTGTCTGAAACATCCTTGTCCAGGATGACTCACAGAAGACCCCTTCCCAAGTTTTATCAACTTGGAACTTTTTGTGAGAAAGAACCAACCAAGAATCATGCTCCTTCCTCTATTCAACCAAACGTGGGATTTTGATAAGCCGTGTAAAATCTTAATACTTTGTTGCATCTGACTGTCAAGGTGGAAGGCCAACCAATACTCATAATGATATGAAACTGATAAACTGAAATTGCCTTCCCTTTCCCCATAATTTTGCATTAATTTATTTTTTGGTTGAGAGGTTGAAAAAGAACATACCACAGGAACCATCATATTGTTTTCCTCAAGGTTTTCAAAGTTATCCTTCAAAAAGATTGGTTCCTCGGGAGGAGGGTGGGGACTTGAATTATCTAGATATTCAACACTTTCAAACTCAAATTCTTTTACCTCCTCAAAATAAATAACTGACTCATCCATGGATTCATCTGGAATTTCCCCATAAATTTCCTTATCTTTTTCACTGTGAAGCTCAAATTCTATAGGGTTTGGATATTCATTGCAAGCCTCGTCCTCCACAAGGCGAGCCTCCATGATTTCTAATTGATATTGTATGGCCTCAAGTTGTTTAGTATGGGCATACTGCATGTTCAAAATTATTTCTCTAAGCTCCTCAATGGGATCTGGTGGAGTATCTATCTCTATATCTGAACTGATTTTTTCTATATCTGGAAGATTTTTCCTCTTCCATTTTTCGATAAAATCATCAACCAATTCATTGTAAATTTCATCCCGATCATCCCCAAATATTTCCAAAAAGGCATGCATCAAATCCTGTATGGTCTTAAATGTATTGTCCTCAGAATCCTGAAACCAATTAAAGGCATACTCCTCGCAAAAATTCATGACCAACAATGACATTAAGACATCCTCATAAATAGGTGGATCACACCACTCATCAATACATTGTGTGAAGGCCCTGATTTGAGCACTAGCATCATCATAATTATGATAGTCAGGCAAGTTATCAATAACATCTTCAGATATATCATGAGGATAACCAACAAACCTTGAAAAATCAATAGGTTTCAAGAGGTAGCTCATTGAAAAAGAAAAAATCTGGAACCCAAAAGACTACTAAGGATCCAACGAGAAGGGAAACATGCTAACTTCACCCACAAACTTTTTCAAGTTCAAGGATGAAGCAACACAAGCCATGAGTTACTTCTTGAAGAATACTTTGTCAAATTATTTTAAAATGGAGTCGCCAGATGATCGAGTTTATCAAACAAACAAAGCAAAAACAAGAAGGAAAACAAAAGTTAAATTATTAAGTTGGAACAAGAATTGGATATCAGTGAGTGCTTCTTCTCCAAGACTTTCAAGCAGCCCACAAGGGTTTCTTCTCGTAGTATACTTGATAGATTTTTTCAATGGAGTCGCCACTTGGAAAGGAATCACACAAAATCAACCAATGCAAGTTCAAAAAAATTTAGTGGCTAAAGTTTATTGTTTAGTTCTTAAAAAAAAAATCAAGTCGTTTTGACCAAGGATAAAAGACTTATCCCCGGGAGCGGCGCCAAAGATGTTGTTGTCCTTATACACACTTGCAAACATGAGCAAAGTCCAGCTCACTTAGTGTGTCCTTGGAGGCAGAATGTCTAGGTTCAAAGCCCACATTGTCACTTTGACTTGAAACTCTTCCATCTAAGCTTACTCCTATTGAAGCCAAAGGGGGTAGACCCTAGTTTCTAGATGAGATTAACGTTAAGTTCTAGGAGTTGGTTTTAATGGCTAGGTTTTAAGTTCTAGAAGGGGGGCACACCTCTCTAGGGAAAGTGACGTTTTTGCTTAATGGCTAGGTGAGGGGGTGATGTGAGGGTTGGAAAAGGTTAGAAAAGTGTTTTCTCATCATTTTTCATCTTTACTTTACCCCATTTGCTCATAAATTACAAAAATGACATTTTTCTTATGTCATGACTTAGCAATTAAAATTGTTGTTTTGACTGATTGAGACTCTTGGTGGAAAAACACCTAGCAAAAGTTGTCCAATTGAGTTAAAACTTTGTCCAAGGGTGTAGGGGGTCTCATTCCATTTTTTTTTAGCACAAATGCCCCTAGCAAAAGCCCAAGGACCTAGTTTTTACAATATTTGCTCAAAAATAATTAAAAATAATTAATTAAATTACCCAACCTTAGGCAATTTTAATTAATTAAAAAAAAACCTATCTAGTGAGATCGGAAGAGC
>CBVK0100511821.1:0-10333 GCA_900067695.1 Picea abies
TAGAGACTTGCAAGGCCCACACAAGAGGATTCAAAAGAAGGTTGTTCTCTCAGATCTTGGGATTCCCAAAGGACATTACAAGAATTTGAATGCACAAGAAATGGATTCCACTACAAAGTATGTGGCAGAAAGGAGACCATCGACTCATCCTATCACAACTAACCCCATTGATATAACAAATGATGCCCATTAGAATGACATAGTTAAGGATAATAAGTGGATAAAATAAGAAGGATGGATACGGGTGATGAGGTGTTGCATCCTACCAGGTGTCGTTGCACTTAAGTGACCCATTGACGCCCATGTTGGGGGGTGTAGGAAACATGTGCAATGCCTCCTAAGGATCACATGTGCACATGTACGGAGATGTACTTGTCACACTTTATACCTTGTGGTCCCATCCTTCCCATAAATTAAGATAGTGACATGTCCTTTATATGGTACCTACACAAAAGATCATTAACAAGGCCCTCAATAGTAAATTCTATGACCTTCTTGGAGGTTTTGCATGTTTGGCGGTAAAATTGGTCATCATATGTCATTTAATGAATAAAGCTTGATATGTTTTTTGGATCACGAACGTCGGTGGTAGCATTTCATGAAACACCCAGTCATTTATATGTTGATGGGACTGCTAGGATAGGATACATTAGGATGAATAAGAAGACAACGTTGGTTACTCCAGGAACACCTCCTAGCTATCTTGTAGTACCCACTTGGTAACTTTCCATTCTCAGATTTAATGTTGTCCATCTCAGTACAAAATTTCCTCCATCTATAAAAGGGTCCACATTCTTAGTCGAAAGGGAACAATAGTAGTAATGGTGAATGACAATATCAACCTCTTTACCCAAGCATAACAATAGTAGTAATGGTGAATGACAATATCAACCTCTTTACCCAAGCATAGCTTTCACCAAACCCTACCGAAACAATTCCCATGGCTTCGTCAAGAATACCACATGAACGAAATTTATCTAGGGTGGTTGAAGACTGGCAACTAGAAAAAATGACATTACCTTGGCATGTGAATTTCATGGGTTCCTAGACGGGGTGAGTGCAAAATGTCTAATTCATCGATTATGATGTCCACAACCCCAGATAGTTCCGCACATTGGCCTTCCACCATTATTCTTACATCGTTCGTAGTGTAGATGGTAAGCCATTAGTACTCACATAAGAGTGGGCCCAACCTCTCAGACAAGCACAAATTATCCCTCTAATTGATTTCCCTCACTTTGGGCATAATGGGATCGTAACCTCATGCATCCACCTCTTACTCACCCACCTACACAGTGGGTACTTGTGGCTCAGGAGGAAGTATCTAGTCTATGAAGCCACAATCCGTTGCGTTACAAGCCTACCCATGCAGAGAGATGAGCATGAAAAATATTTAGCCACTAAAGATGTTGAATAACTCATTCAGGTAACCACTTCGCAAGAATGCATCACACGAATCCTCTTGGACAGGTATGATGGTTACCTTTCATTTGAATGCACTTTCCATAATGTGTTCATCTATCCCAATGATGATCAAGGCACTGCAATGGCACTCCTCCCTTTCGACATTACTACAGAAGAAATCCAACAAGGAGTGGTTGAATGGCCCGCACATCTCCAACCATTTCCAGCAGAGGATACTGATACTCTAAAGATGCGCACTAAGCACAATTAGGATCGAAAGAAGGCTGAAGCCACATGGAAATAGATGTAGCACATGATTCCCCAGTGAATGGGTTCCAATACTGATGTATTCGACACGCGCTCTTGAGACCCCCATCCCACGCAGTCGCAAATCCAATCCAACCTGGCTGTGGCCAAGTGACAATGAACCATCCCATCTGTCTGTAGTACCATTCCTCCACACAACCAAGATCCGTATAGATGATTTTTAGTGTCGCCACATTAATAGATTCCATAAAACGTCAATTGTTTTTGCATCAACAACTACATTTTGAGGCTATGTGTAACATCAACCATATTTTTCAATAAATCGGGGGCATAGCACCAATACTAGACAATACTCCACGGTCGCTGGATTCTTAAATTAATTGCAATGCCTCCTCTTGAGTCCTTAGAGTGGACCCCCCAACATTACTTATAGTAGATTCCGCACGGGGTGGTATCTCGTTGGCACCAATTCCAACTCCCCTAATACAAGGTTGTGTTGCCACCCTTCTCTCTGAGTTAAGCAAGTGCAACGAGAGGTTGGGCCACACTCATGCACAATTACAACTCCAACACCAAATAGACATCTCTATGCATAATGAGACTTGCGATCAATAACAAAAGGAGATTCAAAATCATCAAGAATTACAGAGGAGGTATGAAACTAAAAGTGCAGCACATGTGGTCACCTAGGATTAGTACATAGAGCTCAGTACAACATTCACCGATATTTTGGGTACTGTGGATAATTTATTTGCACATACTTGTACTACTTCTATGCAAGGGAGTGATGTCCCTCTAGCCTTTAAAATATACGCTATAAAATCCCACCTAAATAATCTAGAGGCACAACTCACTACTCTTCATCCTCCAATTCTCCCAGGAAATCCCACCGCGACTCAATTCCAACAAAGGCTTAAATCGACCCAAGCATATATCCACGATAGCCAATGTTAGGTGGAAGCATTCTCCAACATGCACGACTACAACTTCACCCTATGGACCCATCTCCAAACTCCTCCAGAAGTATCTACAATCGAAGATCAAGTTTGTGCGAAAGAATTGGAGGTAACACAACAAAGGAGAGATCAAGTTCGTGCGGAAATTGCAACAAAAATGAAGGAGATCACTGCATCTCAAGCTAAGCAACATACTATGGCAGAGATGATCACTTCTATGGCCAATAAGGCCTTGGTTTGGTTTACTCATCTCTATGACATGCAAGTTTTTGTTGGCCCTCTCATTGAGAAAATCCACAAAACATACTTGATAGCTTCTCCGGTCACAATATTAGAAGTTGAGGTGATTGCTCAACTTACACAGGATCTCCAGGGATAGTTTAATGATCCTAAGTGCCAATTTAATGAGTTCATGCAAGAAATCAAAAGCATTGTGCAATCTATTGAGGCAATAATTCTATGAACCTGTTGGCTTGAGGATGATCCAAATAATAGTGGTGGGGGCCTGTTGGTACCCAAATTTTTGGGTTCATTTCATGAGCGCACAGAAACAAAGTTGTGCATGCTCAGTTCGAGTTTTGTGTGCGCCCATTCCATTTTTTCATGTGCTGAAGCCAAATGCACAGAGAAGGGAAAGAAGTGCATGTCAAACTGAGTTTCAATATTGTGCACCAAGTACGAAGCCTATCAAATGCACTCCTATCAAAATTTTTATGCACACTGGAAATCAAGAAGACACACGCTGGAATCAAGAAAGGAATCATCAGTAAATCCTATTGAATGATTATTGGTAGCAACTCAAGGGATCATGGAGCTGAATAAATACGAGTTGGTGAGGCAGTTAATATTTACTTGATTTTAGAAGGATAGATGGATTGTAGGCAGGTGTTGGAAGCATGCGAGGTAGTTTTTTTAGTAGAATGAGTGGATCAGATTAGAAAGAGACAAAGCTCCTGAGTAGAGAAAGCTATAAAAGGAAGAAACGACAACAAAAATAGAGTTAGATGGCTACATGATGGAGGAGTTAGACACTTGCATAGAGGATTCAATCAGTCAGAGTGTGTCGAGCTTAGTCTGAGTCGAGCTTAGTCTGAGCTTGTGTAATGTTGTAATGCTTCTGAATAACAATCTAAGTGTGTCATATGTCTGAGATGTAAGAGGATGTGCCTTGTGCAGTGTGTTGTATTTTTGAGGAACTATCTAAAGAAAATATGAAGTTATGTTGTTGTTTAATATAGCCTTCTTAATGTATACTATGTGTTATGGAATGAAAGGAATAATAAAGCTACGATGGTTATGATATATAGTGTGTTTATCATGTGTTATTTGGATATGTGTGTGTATTGTTTTACTTATTAGCACAATAAGTTGTCAGATGTGGAATGTATGAATGCCATCCTAGATGGATGTTGGTTTTTTTAGTCCTTCAACCCTTAAACAAGACCTTATGGTCTCTGTGATCCCCTCTACATATTAGGTGAGCCTTCCTAGGCCTCGGCCAAGGATTGATATGTCAATGCTCCAGTATTTTTTTTGGTCAACTTTGGATGAACCTTGGGTCTAAACTCCCCAACATTAAGAAGGATGTGCACAAGCATGGAACAAAACACCAACAAGGCGTTTCACTACACCAGAAGTATAAGAAGAGGTGTGAGAGAAGCTATCCATGTCATAATCAATCACCATGAATGTACTGATGCAAAGTCTAATAATTTCATTTGTGGAATATTCGATACAGTCTAATAAGGACTCTTCATGGTAACTATAAAAAGCTTACACTACTCCAATGAAAAATCATAAGCATTGAAACTAAATAGAATAAGTCATGTCACTAAAGAGGGTCATGTAAAAGTATAATTTCAATTTGCAATAAGTCCTCAACCTTCACTGAGGATCTACTCAAGCTTAAAATACATAATTAACTCCACATAGAAATTTGAAGTGGTATCCTTATATTCAATTCATAGATGATAATACGACCCAACAAAACCCTACACTTCAGTGGTCTAAAAACTAGGTTTTTAGTCCATGTCACTCTACAATATCCATACCATACTTATAATCTGCACTACCATCAATTAGCAGTTGACAATGATGATAATAAAAGTAAAAAAATGAAGAATATGGAGATGTACATTTTTTAATGGGTGATAAACTCATGAATGTTAGGAGTAGCTCACAATAAAGAAGAGAACTTACAAGATGAATGTTTACTTTTTCAAAATGTCTCTTAAATGATGGGATATAATTCAAATAAGTCATAATATCCTTCATCCACCATTTTACCTACCAATATCCTCTCACCCAAGAACCAAGACACATTGGAGAGTTGAGGTAAATATAGTTTCCATGTGTTGAATTACTCTTGTGATGTTCTTGGCAACCATGATTCAACTATCTTAGAGATTGCCTCAAGTAATGGAATCAATCAAGAGTGAATTAAAAATGTGTTATAGCTAATATGATTTCCCTCACATAAGTCCAGTGGGTTAGCTTGAGTGGTTGAGTGTCATAAATTACAAGTAGGAGGTCATAGGGTCAAGTCCCTGGGCTGGCTTCCTCTATGAATATTGTTGGGTCTCACTAGATGTCCTTGTCAGGTTATATTTCCAAAACTACAACCAACTAATTTGCCTTGGGTAACATCCTTGGAATGAGGGGAAGTACTTGGAGGGTTTGAGATCGGTCTCGGCATTCCTGCTGAACCGCTCTTCCGATCTCACGAACTATCTAAAGAAAATATGAAGTTATGTTGTTGTTTAATATAGCCTTCTTAATGTATACTATGTGTTATGGAATGAAAGGAATAATAAAGCTACGATGGTTATGATATATAGTGTGTTTATCATGTGTTATTTGGATATGTGTGTGTATTGTTTTACTTATTAGCACAATAAGTTGTCAGATGTGGAATGTATGAATGCCATCCTAGATGGATGTTGGTTTTTTTAGTCCTTCAACCCTTAAACAAGACCTTATGGTCTCTGTGATCCCCTCTACATATTAGGTGAGCCTTCCTAGGCCTCGGCCAAGGATTGATATGTCAATGCTCCAGTATTTTTTTTGGTCAACTTTGGATGAACCTTGGGTCTAAACTCCCCAACATTAAGAAGGATGTGCACAAGCATGGAACAAAACACCAACAAGGCGTTTCACTACACCAGAAGTATAAGAAGAGGTGTGAGAGAAGCTATCCATGTCATAATCAATCACCATGAATGTACTGATGCAAAGTCTAATAATTTCATTTGTGGAATATTCGATACAGTCTAATAAGGACTCTTCATGGTAACTATAAAAAGCTTACACTACTCCAATGAAAAATCATAAGCATTGAAACTAAATAGAATAAGTCATGTCACTAAAGAGGGTCATGTAAAAGTATAATTTCAATTTGCAATAAGTCCTCAACCTTCACTGAGGATCTACTCAAGCTTAAAATACATAATTAACTCCACATAGAAATTTGAAGTGGTATCCTTATATTCAATTCATAGATGATAATACGACCCAACAAAACCCTACACTTCAGTGGTCTAAAAACTAGGTTTTTAGTCCATGTCACTCTACAATATCCATACCATACTTATAATCTGCACTACCATCAATTAGCAGTTGACAATGATGATAATAAAAGTAAAAAAATGAAGAATATGGAGATGTACATTTTTTAATGGGTGATAAACTCATGAATGTTAGGAGTAGCTCACAATAAAGAAGAGAACTTACAAGATGAATGTTTACTTTTTCAAAATGTCTCTTAAATGATGGGATATAATTCAAATAAGTCATAATATCCTTCATCCACCATTTTACCTACCAATATCCTCTCACCCAAGAACCAAGACACATTGGAGAGTTGAGGTAAATATAGTTTCCATGTGTTGAATTACTCTTGTGATGTTCTTGGCAACCATGATTCAACTATCTTAGAGATTGCCTCAAGTAATGGAATCAATCAAGAGTGAATTAAAAATGTGTTATAGCTAATATGATTTCCCTCACATAAGTCCAGTGGGTTAGCTTGAGTGGTTGAGTGTCATAAATTACAAGTAGGAGGTCATAGGGTCAAGTCCCTGGGCTGGCTTCCTCTATGAATATTGTTGGGTCTCACTAGATGTCCTTGTCAGGTTATATTTCCAAAACTACAACCAACTAATTTGCCTTGGGTAACATCCTTGGAATGAGGGGAAGTACTTGGAGGGTTTCCTCGAGATGTGCATTCCATTGAAAAAAGAGTTCCCTCACATTGATCATGTAGTCACTAAATCATTAAATTTTATTTTTATGGTCTTTATGATAATTCACCATTAAATTGAGGTGGCACTCCATCTTACTTTTCCACTCTATTAATGTTTTTGAAGGAATAATTCCATCATAATGTTACCACATTAATATGGTTACATGTTGATAGGGGGAAGAAACCTAAGGTAGAGGGAAATATTGTTAGAAAAATAGGATCGTGGAGCAATAAATAAAACAAATGCGGAAATAAAACACAGAAGATATATAATACAATAGAGACACAAATACACGTGGTTTACCCAGTTTGGGCTATGTCCACTAGAGAAATTGGCAGGTCCTTCCTTTATTATTATCCAACAAATGAAGGGATACAACCTACAATGCATCCATTGTAACTTCCTTTTCTTTCTCTCACAGTATCCTCACTCAGAATACAATATTTACAATAAAACATAGTTGGAATACATTTTCCTCATAAAAGAGGGTTTCCTTCTAGGGAAAAAAACCCTAACATAACTTCTACTGTCAGATCTACAACCTTATAATGAACGGTCCAAATTTACTATGAAGTTAAAATATACATTTACAAGGGAATTTTTCCTTCGGGGCCTCGCTTTACCCCGAACCCCATAGGAGGGGCAAGCCCCCTGCACTCCCCCATGTGGAGGAGTGTACATTCTTCTAGGGTGTAAAGTCTTCATGGGGTATGAACACGACTGAAAACAAAGACCTCTGAATCATGAAGATAATCAGGCTCCACAACCAACAATCTCCCACTTGGAGACTAATCTCAACAATTCCACCGTTGTTGTATCTATTGGACTATGATCCTTCTTGGACCTAGAAAATTTCTCATCTTCACCTTCATGCTTGAAGACCAACTGAAATTGAGCAGGAACTCAGTTTCTCCCTAGTTACTCCCTTTGTTAACATGTCTTCAGGATTCTGGCTAGTTTTTATCTTTTCCAACTTCAAATGTCCATCTTCCAAGATGGATCATATGAAATGGTACCTAAGTTGTATATTCTTACTCTTCGAATAGAAGGTTGAGTTATTTGCAAGATGAATGGGACTCTCACTGTCACAATACAACTTGCTATTCTCCTGCTTCTTTCCTAATTCCTCCATAAATCTCTATAACCAAATCATTTCTTTACTAGCCATTGTAGCAGCAACATACTTTGCTTATGTTGTTGAAAGTGCAACAATCTTTTGCAGTTTTGAAATCCAACTTATTGATGTTCTGCCTATAGTAAAAACATACCCTATGGTGCTCCTTCTGCTATCTTTATCGCCTACCATATATGAATCAACATATTCCTGTAGAACAATGTCTAAACCCCCAAAACATAATGCATGAGTAGAAATACCTCTCAAATACCCGAGAATCCACTTTACTGCCTCCCAATGTTCTTTACCTGGATTGTTCATATACCTGATCACAACTCCCACTGCATGTGCAATATCTAATCTTGTGCAAACCATCACATACATCAAGATGCCAACTGCTGATGAATAAGGGACCCTGGACATGTATTCTATCTCCTCCTACGTCTTGGGACACATTTCCTTAGTTAATTTGAAATGGATGGAAAAGGTGTACTATCTGGTTTTGCATTCTGCATTCTAAACCTCTCCAACATCTTCTCTATGTACTCACCCTGAGACAATGTCAATTTGTGATTTTTCCTGTCTCTTGTTATTCTCACACCAAGGATTTTCTTTGCAGCACCCAAATCTTTCATCGCAAATGAATTATCTATTTTGTTCTTGAGCACATTTATATCTAGCATATTAGACCCTACAACAAGCATGTCATCTGCATACAATAACAAAATAATATAGATTCCATTTTATAGCCTTTTAAAATTAACACAATGATCAGAATGCCATCTACTATAACCTTGTTCTGTCATAAACCTGTCAAACTTCAAATACCACTGTTTTGGAGCTTGTTTTAGGCCATACAAGATCTTCTTCAACCTGCATACCAAATTTTCCTTCCCTTTGACCTGATACCCCAGTGGTTGCTGCATATAAATATCTTCCTCCAAATCCCCATGGAGAAAAGTTGTTTTTACATCTAATTGTTCAGGATGTAAATCTTCTATTGCCACAAGACTTAAAATAGTCCTAATTGAAGTCATTTTAACAACATTAGAAAATATTTCATCAAAATCTATACCTTTCTTTTGTGCAAACCCCTTTACAACAAGTATATCCTTGTACCTCTTTTTGCCTCCATCTTATTCCTTCAACTTGTAAGCCCATTTATTCTATAATGCTCTTTTTCTTGCAGGCAACTGAACCAAATCCCAAGTCTGTTTATTTACCAGGGAATCCATTTCCTCTTTCATGCCTTGCTCCCACTTATTTTTAGTGTCTACCTACATTGCCTCTCCATAACATTCTGGTTCACCAAAATCAATCAACAATAAATAATACAATGAAGGAGAGTGTCGTTCAGGGGGTCTACTTAACCTGGTAGATCTTCTAACAACACTTGCAGGAGTTTGAGGTACTTGTTTCTCCTATTGTTGTACATTTTGATTTTCTAGTACCTTTGGAATTTATTTTTCAGTGATCTCATCAAGCACTGTGTATTCTAGTTTTTCTTTTTATTGTATCTTTCCATGCAACTGATCTTTGTATATGACCTTCTCATTGAATATGGCATCTGTACTCCTAATGATTTTGTGATTTTCATAATCCCATAAGCGATAACCAAAATCATTAACATCGTATCCAATAAATGTACACTACTTGGATTTTGCGTCAAGCTTTGTTCTATTTTCTTTATTATTATGAACAAATGCTTCACAACCGAAAGTCTTCAAAAAATAATAGTTTACCATTTTACATGTCCATGCCTCCTCTAGAATTATACCATCCAAATAGCTTGAAGGTCCTCTGTTTATTAATTAAACAACACTATCTACAACATTTTCCCATAACTGTAAGGGCAGACCAACATGCAATCTCATACTCCTTGCACACTCAATGATTGTCTTGTTCATCCTTTCTGACACACCATTTTCTTGTGGTGTTCTTGGAATTGTCTTCTCTCTACGAATCCCATGGTAAGAGTAGTAATCACCAAACTCCTTGCTGCGATATTCACCTCCATTGTCTGATCTGAGACACTTCAACCTTTTTCCTATCCCATTCTCAACCAAAGCTTTCCATTTATTGAAAGTATCAAAAACATCAGATTTTTGTCGAATGCAATAAACCCAAGTTTTTCTAGTTGCATCATCAATAATAATGAGAGCCACCAAGAGATGATACCTGAGCTGGTCCCCATACATCTTTATGCACAAGCTCTAACCTTTCACTCTTCTTTTCTTTTCTGACTCTGAGAAATCTAACTCTCTTATGTTTTCCATAAACACAATGCTCACGGAAATCCAAATCAATTTGTTTAAGATCTGGAAACAAATTACTTTTGTGAAGTATCTGCA
>CBVK0100511880.1:0-10433 GCA_900067695.1 Picea abies
TCCATTACCCAAACCTGGGGTCTCCAACTTCTCATGGCCATAACTCTCTAACCGTGAGGAGTTATGTGACGTTCCACATACCAACGGAAATGGAATGACAAGCATTATCCATCTAGTATAGTTTACCTAACAAATTCATTATTCTTCATCTCATTATTCCACAATTAAGCATGGGTTCTCTTACTCTGCAAAGTGTCTTCCCGTGAGGGATTTCACCATAAGGGGACCACTTTGGAGTTCATCCATATTTACTTCTTATAAACCATGACAAGAAAATAATCAGTCATATTTACATCAAAAAATCTTGGGTCCATTACCCAATCCTTTGTGTTGCGGGGCTTTCTTCAAGGGTTGACATCAATGACAACCAACCTTAATCAACAATATATTCAAAGTTGTTTGTAAATATTGTTGGGTGTGAAGATATTACACATTGTAACAAGAAATTTGGGGCCATTCAAAAATATGAAATGCATTATTAGGTGTATACATGTCATTCGGTAAAATAAAAAGAAGTCCATTACCTAATGACAACTTGCAGAGATTATGATATGACATGTAGTGCAAACCTACTTTTTTTTATCAATATGGATTGATATTAACTTTCAATTTATAGGGGTGGGGATTATTCTTTATCTTAAGGGAAATCAAGAATTTTCTTTCCCCTGGAGATTAGGCAAGAACACCAATAATCAAGGAGAAATATTGGCATTGTTGCAAGGGATGATGGTTCTAAAGAAAAAAGAGATCAAGTATATCTCGGTGATTAGGGATTCCACTATAATAATTCACTATATATATTACCATTCATAGCCATGACACACTCAACTAAGTGGGATAGTTATCAGAGCTCAAACATTGGTAGAAAGTTTTGAATTTATAGATTATTATCAATTCTTGAGATTGCATAACTCCTCTATAGACAAACAAACAAATGAAGCATGTATCTTCAATCGATAATGGTGAGAATAACAGAAGTGGGATGGGGTGAGGAGGGTGGGTTAGTTCAATGTCGCCTCCTATGAAACATATATCAATCTCCATTTCAAGGATCAAGCATATGTAAATAAGGGATAAGTGGTGTGTGTCAATGGAGATGTGTAAATGGACATTTAAGGCTCCTCCTCCCTACATACTTTCACTTTTTATGTCACAAGATGTTTCATTTATCATCGCTAAAATAATGGGATCGGTAAATGCATGTGGTATATTGTTCAAAATAATTTGGACATTGTTCTTTGTTGCAGGTATGAAACCCCTATTCATTATCTAGTTTCAAAGAATAGGAGAGCCCTAAAGTAATTACGCTTTGGTTTAGGCCTGGAATCAACCCTTTGTATTGGAAGTTATATGGTTAGCATGCCTTAGGTTTGAAATAATAACCAGTTCCCATGGTCATTCCAAACATTACACAATTTGTTGGAATTCATACCTGCAAAGGGGAATTAGAAGGTGTGAGAGGAATATTGGTGAGGCTTGGGAATGCCTTTCTTTATATGTGTAGAGATGGGAAAGATTGAGGTAAGAATGGGAGAGAAGAAATGAGAGTAATGGGGGCTCGTACTGTTGAAATTTTGATATGCTTGTTTAACCATAGACAATGTCACATCATTGTCACCCAACCATAGGCATTCACATATGCCACCCCGAGCACAATAACCTTTTCTTAGATAGAATGATTCTAGAAAGTTCATACTAGAACAAACAGATGAACCCTAACCAGAAACACCATTGTTGCAACAATAACACAATACCATGAGAACGTACCTATACTAATAGAATCATACCTTTACCAAGAGAAGCACACAAGAAAGATACTAGAAAGACTGAGAATACTCCACGACAATTGCTGCACCACTCTCTCTAAACTTGTGCCTCCTTTTGTTGCAGCGGTAGCTTCTTAGACTTGTGCACTAACTGAGTGAGTGTGTCCAAATGAGGTAGGTGCCTCCTTATTTATACTAGCTTGTCCAAGTGACTTTTCCAAGTGGGGTTGACTTCTCTTTCTGGGGTTTTCTATTTCTTTATTATTATTCTCCTTGGGCCGAATTCTCTTCTAGGGTATTTCCACATATGTTTAATGGTTCTCTTGATTTTGGAATATTCTACTCTAAGTACACAGGTTATATTGGAGGTTAATACCTCCCACAGCTACTAAAACATCAACACTCCCTCTTAGCTAGGGAGGTATTAACTAAGATGTTTTTCATGTAATGGTCTCAATCACATCCATCCATCTCACATGGCATGGGAAAGACTCACATGGTCTTGCAGACCAGTCTACAAGTAGCATCACCATAGCCACACAAGCTATCTTATGATCAAACAAATCATGTCACAAGTAGCATGGCCACATAGGCCATCTCATGATCAAACAAATCATGTAACAAGTAGCATATCCACATAGGCTATCTCAAGATCAAACAAATCATGTCACAAATATCACCATCATAGCCACATAGGCTCTGTCATAGTCACACACATAGACTATATGATGGTCATGTCACAATCATGCATCTGGGGCTTCATTAACACATGTAGCATCTCTCTAGTGGGCACATTCTCATTGTCCTCTTGGACCTTATGTCATTATAGGGATTTCGTATAGCTCACACAAAACTTGGCAACCATCCCTCTCACATAGAATCGAGAATATGTAGTTGAGCTAGTTTACACAGAACTGCGCTACTACTCAATCTTTGCGGAGTCTGGGAAACTATTCAGTTTGAGCTAATTCACACATAGAACTGTGCTACTACCCAATCCTTACAAAGTCTGGGAAACTATTCAGTTTGATCCAGTTCACACATAGAAATTCGCTACTACCCAATCCAAACGAAGTCTAGGCAACTACAAATCACGAGCTCACACAAAATCTGGCAACTAGCCCTAGAGCCATTTCTTCTAGTTGGCACAACATGCATCCAGCCCACAATGACTAGGCATCTAACCACGAGGGTCAGGTGATGTAGTGTGCACACACTACCCATCTAGCCCAAGGCTAAAAAACACCTCCAACCACACAGGTTGGCCCTCCATCTTAAAAACATGGGAAACTCGCCAACCCCGAAGGCTCAACATCTGTTGACCTTGTGTGAGGTCATGCTGACTGGTGCCACAGTCAATGACGTGCTTGTAAATGACCACCCATTGCTGCCACAC
Organism: Picea abies; assembly: GCA_900067695.1. Lineage (NCBI taxonomy): Eukaryota > Viridiplantae > Streptophyta > Pinopsida > Pinales > Pinaceae > Picea > Picea abies. Next base: position 3,163 of record CBVK0100511880.1, read on the forward strand.
TTTGCAAGCTACTGCCCCAAGAATCGCATATATGACTCATCACTCCTTACTAGGGAAGTCCTTATGGACCACACCAAGCTTATCCCTGAAGTACACAAAATTCACCCTTGATAGAGGCTTGTCCAACACATCTATTATCTGCTCATCTGTAGCGACATATTGGAGCTTCACAACTCCCTTCTGCACCATATCTTTGAGATAATGGTACATAATCTCGATTTTCTTGGAATTTTCATGAAACATTGTGTTCTCTAACAACTTCACACGACTCTAGTTGTCACACGAGATACAAGTCACCTCTAACTCGAGATCAAACAATCTTGCAAGCATCTTCTAAATCCACACTTTTTTGTTGCTAGCTAAACATGCTGCTATATACTCCTCCTTAGCTGTACTGAGTGCCACACCAGTTTGTTTCCTACTAAACCATGAGATCATAGTTAATCCCAAACTTAAGCAACATCCAAATGTAATCTTTTGGTCTGCAACATTACCGACCCAATCTGAATCAGTATAGCATTGCAAGCTTATCTCACGATCTGAAACATATCTGAGTCCATAGTCAATTGTACCTTTCCGGTACCTCAACACATGTTTTGTTGCAATCAAGTAAACACCTCTAGGTTGGACCACATACTGACTCAATGTGTTCACCGCAAAAAATATATTTGGCCTTGTGTTTGTTAAGTACATCAAGGAACCAATCATCTGTCTATACATGGTGGCATCCACTGTCTCTAAATATGTATCACTCAATAACTTTAGATTCGTCACTATCGATGTAGGCATGGATTTACAATCCATCATTCCAAATCTCTTCTGAATCTCTATAACATATTTTCCTTGGCACAGGAAAATATCATCTGGTTTCTACCACACATCTAGACCTAAGAAATAATGCATCATACCGAGGTCTTTCATATCGAACTCTGATGCAAGCTTTCTCTTGCACTCAACGATGAATTTCTTGTTCCCTGTTAGAAACAGGGCAAACATTCTCAGGATCATCAAAATAATTGTTTGACATATCCTACCTAGGGTGCCTTCATAAGCCCATACAAAGCTTCTTTCAATATGCAGACATGAGACTCCTTCTCATGTATCTTGTGGATGTTCTATGTACACTTCTTCTGACTACTAGAGAAAGTTTCTCATCATAATCTTCTCCCTCTTGTTGGGAGAATCCTCTCTCCACAAATCATGCTTTGTATATTTCTATGCTGCCATCAACAACATGTTTGATCTTGTATATCAATTTGGAAGTCACCATTGACTTCCATTCTGGTCTCAAGGAAAAATACATATCCTAATGCTTTTGATTGGCTTCCTCCTCTTTCATTGAAACAAGGGAATCTTCCTAGGAGGTCTCATATCTCCTCGAATCCTCTGAAGCTTCGATCTAGCCTCCTCAACTCGTGGCACCTGTCTGTCAATCCTGAAAGACGTCTCTCTCTCCCATCTGAATATGAGGAGGAATACTTTTTGAATGAAAGTCTCTAATAAATTGACTCTCTCTGAGATCAGGCTCACTCTGAGTCTCCATGATCCCTCTGAAGCTTGACTCCCTCTGATTCTATATAATCTCTGGAGCCATATTATCCCTCTATATGTGATGATCTCCTCTGAAGTCTAATCTCCTATGAACGATCCAAGGGAGTTTTCTCCTCCCTACTGGATCGTGATGGTTGACTCCCTATGAACTCTAGCTCCTTCTGAGTTGGTACTTTGATCCAAATTTATGCAAGAATGCAACATAATACACAAATAACCATGAATACAAAGATGCAGCGGAAATAACACTTCATTTCATTAATATCAAAGAACTTAAATTTGTTTACAGACATAATAGAAATATACTAGCTAGGGCGTTGGTAGCTTATCTATGAGAAGAGATGTGGTGGCTACAGGCCTCTAAACTCTATGTTCGAATGAGTCTTGAAGGCCTATCTATTATTGAGAAACAATGGAAACCCTAAACATCCAAAAAATCTAACCCTAGGAGATGAAACACCAGAATATGGGCCTTGTCGGGGTAAATTGGTACATCAATTTCTCAAGGTCATAACTTCGGCATATTATCTTTGTTTGACGCATATGATACATTGTTAGAAACATCTATCCGAGAACTACAATTCTTGGAAAAAATTATCATAGCAATATTTTCCAATTGGACCATGCCCAAAAAACGTTGTTTAGGGCCTCAAAACGGCTCCGGAAGTTCAGGACCTGAAAAACTGCCAAAAATAGTAAATTGTCCTACAATTAAGGTAACTGAAAAACTGAAAGAAATAATGGTGGGGGTCCAAGTGGAATAGGCAGGTGGCCACCAATATCCACCTCCCCCCTTAGGAAGCAATGGTCCCCATTGCGTTGAGTTCCTCCATGAGATGAGGAAACTTCTGCTGAACTTGGTCCCTAGTGAGCCACTTGCCCTGGTGAAGGAGTTGGCATGCTTTGACAACTCGATATAGTTGGATCCTCTGTTGGCGGTTGTTCTTGATATGTGTGTCCATAATATGATCAGTTGTGGCTTGTTCCATGTAGTTTGTGTTTTGGTGTGAGTTGTTCTGCCATGCCAGATGTGTCCAGTAGAGGTGGAAAGTAAGGCCGAAGGCGGTCCACATTGAACACCAGGTGCAGACCAAGGAATGTTGGGATACTGAGCTCGAAGGCATTGTCCCATACAACCTTGGTGATGGTGTATGGCCCATATCGGAGAAAACGAAGCTTGCGGTGGGGTCCAACGAGCCACTCCTTCTGCAAATGTAGCCATACTTTGTCACCCACCTAGAATTTGTGTTGCACCCGATGTTGATCATGTCACTGCTTGTACTTAGCATTGGCTATGTCCAATATTTCATGAACCTATTGGAGAATGTGTTGAATGCGCTCAATGAAGTTGTTCACCTTGGCAGCTTCAAACTGGACATGAGTCGAATAAGCTTGAGTAGCTGCAAATGGTATGACTACGTTAATGGGACATAGTGGCTGGAATCCCAAGCCCACCTGAAAGGGGCTGTGGTTAGTTGAGTTGTGGAGGGCCTGGTTATAGCTATGTTGTACATAGAGAAGGCTTTCATCCCATGTGCGTGGATTCTTTGAGTTGTACATGTGGAAATTATGTATAATCATCCTATTGACGACCTTTGTTTGGCCATCAGTTTGGTGATGCAAAGATGTGGAATTGGTGAGCTTGGTGTCGAACATTGACCAGAGGCTGGACTAAAATGTACTGAAGAACTTGTTGTCCCAATCTGATATGATAGACTGTGGGATCCCAAAGTGTACCCACACTCATTCAAAGAAGAGTTTAGCATTGGCTTTTGCTGTGATATTCTTCTTGCAGGCCCCCATAATGGTCATCTTCGAGAATTTGTCGACGACCATGAAAACACATTCATTGCCATTCTTAGTAGAAGGAAGGCCCAACGTGTAATCCATGGAGATGGATTCCCAAGGTTGACTAGGGGTAGGCAACAAAGTATAGAGGCCTTGCTTCTTGATGGTCGGTTTGGCAATGGCGCAGGTAGTGCAGGATGTGATGTACTTCTCGACATCCTATTGAAGGTTTGGCCAATAGAAATACTTTTTCAATACTGCCATTGTTTCTCGACCCCAAAATGCCCAACGACCCAACTATAGTGTGCTTCCCAAATCATCTTGGCGCGCTCGCTTGAAGGAACACAAAGGTGTCCCAGGTGACATAGTAGTGCATCCTGGAGGTGAAAATTTGGAACTTGGTTACCCTCCAAGAGCGTCTTGTATGTGTGGCTAAAATTTGGATCGCTCTTGTAGAGAAGTGGCCAATCAGAAGTCTCCTTCCCACAAGATTTGAGCACAATGGTTATCGCCACGATCGGTGGTTAGTTGAGGCAGTCTGCAACATTATTGGTGTTTCCCTTCTTGTTCTTGATGTTAAAATGAAACTGTTGCAAATATGTGGACCACTTCTTATGGTGATCGCTCTGCAACTTCCCTTGTGTCTGTATGAACGACAGGGGTCGGTGGTTTGTGTGGATGATTGTTTCCTTCCCCAAAATGTAATGCTTCCACTGTCGGCAAGCCTGCACAACAGAATACATTTCTTTGTCATAAGTGGGATACTGTCAGATAGTGTTGCACTGTGATATGCCACTCAATGCCCCTATTGAGTAAGAACTTCCCCAATAGCATAGTCAGAGGCATCTGTCTTGATCTCAAGTGGTTGTTGCAAGTATGGTAATGTGAGAATTGGGGCGCAACAGAGGCAATGTTTCAATTATGAGAACGCCTTTTGTTGAGATTCCGACCAAAATAATTTTTCTTTCACTCCTCCCTTTGTGACTTGACTCAAGGGCCAAGTGATATGAGAGAATCCCAACACGGACCTACAATAGAAATTAGAAAGACCCAAAAAGCTGTGAAGCTCTGTTAGAGTGGTCGAGGCTGGCCAATCTCGGATGACTTGGATCTTGGTTGGATCCACATGCACCCTACACTCATCAATAATGTATCCCAAATACTGAACCTGGGTCATGCCAAAAGTGCACTTCTCCAAATTGGCACACAACTTGTGTTTCTGCAGTGTTTGGACAACCTATCAGATGTGGTGGAGGTGCTCTTCCCAAGTCTGGCTGAAGATCAAGATGTCATCCAAGTACACTACTACAAATGAGTTGGTGAATGAGCACAAGATGTCATCCATCAGCCTCATGAAGGTTGCAGGAGAATTCATCAACCCGAAAGGCATGACCAACCATTCAAAAATGCCCTCCTTGTCTTTGAAGGCAGTTTTCCACACATCGGATGATTCGATTGGTACCTGGTGATACTCAGACTTCAAGTCAATATTGCTGAAATATTTCACCCCTTTGAGTTAGTCCAGAAGGTCATAAATCCGTGGGATCGGGTACTCATTCCGGATGGTGATCTTGTTCAACGCCCGATAGTCAATATAGAGTCTCCAAGTCCCATCCTTCTTCTGCACCAACACGATCGGGATCCCACATGGCGATGAACTTGGTCAAATGTGACCTTTCTGCAGCAACTCCTGAATATGTTGCTTGATTTCATTATTCTCCAGAACAGAGCACTGATAGATCAATCCATTTGGCAGTGACACACCTGGGGTCAAATCAATGGGGTGCTTGACCTGTGTTATCCATAATTTTGGTCGTCATGCTGATGTAATAATGATGGAGAACTTAGGCTCTTCACTAGAACACTTTCCTGAGAAAAGTTACCTTTGTCTGTTTCCAGAAATCACATTTTTAAGGGAGGTTCGCAGGCTACCTATACATTTACCTGCAAGAATGCATTATTCTCGCAAGCTACCTTAAAGCAGGGTGCGAGAGGTTCACACTGTACCTAACTATCAGGGTGCGAACATCTTCTAAAAGAAGGAAAAAGATGAAATTCTTGAACCTTCTAGAAGGGAATCTTCTAGAAGGATGAGTTGGCATTCGAATGGTTATCTAAGTACTGGCTTTCCTGATATCTTGGGATCATTCCTATCCAAGTAACTAATCCATTCTCTTCTATATATTGAGGGGAATGCTCATGGAAAAGGTGAGAAGAAAACTAGCAAGAGATTGATTGGAGAATTAGTGGAAGATTGTATGAAGGACTGATGCTACAGCAGCTATAGACACCAACAAGGTTATCAAAAGTGGTTTATTTTCTTCATGCATGAGCAAGTGTGTGTGTTAGAGCTAGGAGCCATCGAAAGGAGGTTTGCAACATCAAGGCTCAGGTTGTAAGTTTCACTTTCAATCAATATAATACAGTAATGTCCCTTTCCCATAAAGCTAATGTCACTTTATTGCATAACTCCTTGATCATATGCATAGATTAACTGTTGAATATATTGAATTGTCTTCACTTCGATTGGTTTGTTTTGTTGTGGTCTTGACGATACAAGAGCATTGGAGCGAAGCTTGGAACAACAAAGACCCAAGGAAGCGATCATAAGGTATGTACATGATTCTTGCCTCCTAGTTCATTCAACAGTTAAAATCTAGGGAAAGTGTATTATTCTGACCTGTTTTGTTCTAGATCCATGTTCTAGATCCAGGTGGATCTAGGGAGATCGGTTTGTGTCCGCACTTACAGATTAATCCTAAAACAAAATTGGTGACTCCACTTGGGAACATTCCCTTGTTCTTTATGGTCTTTTACATTTTCTGTGGCCATTTGCTCTAGTTTCATTTTTCTCCTGTTTTGTCAGTTTCTGAGTCTTCAGGATACCCTGATAGACCTCCTGGGTTCAAAAGCTTTTGTCATTTTTTCTTTCATTTTCAAAATTATTGTCATCTTCAGGAGTTCTCACACTGTGTTTAACTGCAGCTTGTGAGAATCAGTCAGGTTCACATCCTGCATATAGGGTCCAGTGCGAGTACCTCGCACCTTGATAAAAGGTTACCTGCGAGAATCATAGACTCTCGCACTGTGTCTAACTGCTTACCTGCGAGCAAGATTTTTCAAAATATTGAAATTGACTTTAGGTTTTTCCAACTACTCAGATCAGTTGATTTACCTCTCATGAGCTTATTGGACTATTGATTGGCATGGCTCTTACTTTAGTTTGCATGCTTGAACATATTTAGGGTTTCAAGGTCTTTCTTGCCCTTTGTAGCTTGACTTTCGTTTCTTGGCTCTTATTGGCAAATTCATTCTCTTTGACTTCTGGAGCTGAGTGTGTCTAATTGGCTGAGAACCAGTGATTGGTAGAGAGTTAAGTGCTTGGTGTTTCTCATTTGCTTGTTGGTTCGAAAGAACATTTTCGTTTGCACTGAGAAGACTCATTGGTTTGCTCTTTGTTTTTTTCTTTCATTTAAAGAGTTGATTGGGTTGTTATTGCTTGATTCTTTATGATTTGATTTTATGCTTTGTCATTGATATAGTGAGAATTCTTTTTGGAAAGTGAACAATAATCTTTTCTTTCAAAAAACATTGTTTTTGTCTTTTAGAAAACATTAAAAAAAAAAAAAAATTCAAATTTTTGAGTTTATTGAAGTGTTTGAAAAAGACACATAGACATTGTCCTTTGATAAATGATTGTTTGCATTGACATCTAAAAGGAAATTGTGCATTGCATTGTAGTATTTAGTTGATTTGGAAATTTTTCTCTCTCTCCCATAAATAGGATTCATAGAATGAAAAGTGTTATATTTCATTATCATCCTTGCATTATTTGGGTCAGAGTCATACAACATGAGTTTCACTTCCGTTACCTTTGAGTAAACAATAGCTCTTAAAAACATTGCGTAATCATAAAATTTATCTAGTAACTC
>CBVK0100511881.1:0-11336 GCA_900067695.1 Picea abies
AAACACACAATAGCATCTTGCGTTAGAGAGTGTTAAAATCCATTTGCAACATACTATTCTGGGAAGCCCTTCTAACACAAGGGTCAAGCACTAGGTTGCATTGGTGTTGGCAGAGTTACTAACCCTTCTTTGTTGACATCGGTGTAGAGATTGCACGTATTACAGGGATCACTCTGAGGTATACCCACAATGATGAGTGGAAGCCTTTTGAGTTGATTTCGGGCTAGATACCCTGCCCTTGCATGTGTATCGGACTGACGACTGTTCCCCCAGGATTTACTGTTGTTGGTGGTGACCTTAGTGGCCTATCTCTCTAGGTTCTTACCCAAGGTGACTGTGAAGGGGAAATTCTTCACGGTACTTGGAATCGACGTTGATCAAACTCACTCGGGCTCCTTGGAGGGTATACCCATGATTATGTGTGGGAGCTTGCACCAGGGTGTAAGTCTGTTAAGCAGGTCGTCAACGTAACTTTTCCACCTTAGCCCTGCCCCTTCTCGTCTCGTTGTTGCGATGTTGGATTTCATCACCAACTAGTGGCTTCAAAATTAGAAGGTATTGTTTGCTTGGTGATTGCTTCCTAGATTTTGTTTACTAGCGCGTGTTGTTTGTTTCTCGAAATTGACCATAGGAATTTCTTTGCGGATCTTGTCATTCATTTACAATTGCTCCCCCACGACGTTCACGTAGAATGCAAGGTTTATCTCCAGAACATCTGGAGGGTTCTCAACCCTTACCTACTAGTACACCTGAGGGTTCTCCTCGTCAGAGTGAAGTCCCAGTTGTTACTCCACCACACGTGGACACAAGTGACGTCCCAGTTGTCACCACACCGCAGGTAGAACGTACTGATTCTCTAGAAGATTTTCGAATTACCAATACTAGAGAGGATTATCGTATTCGTCGTGGTGAATGACCTTTTGTGCAATTAAATTCTTCTAAAGAAACTGTTATTACATCTTCTGAATCAACCGTTGGGCCTTCTCTCGGTGTAGTAGGCTAAGATCCCTTTTGGTCAGGTAATTTCCGACGTGTCCTTTTTGGTACTGAGTCACCTACAGTCTACGAAATCAACCCTCTGGTGTTTTCCGAGACTAAAACTACACCAGTGAATACCACTTATCAATTTATTCTTCCTCCTGAGATGGCCCATCTCGCTAATACTACGATTGTCCAAACCAAAATTACTGCAGCTACTCTTTCTCCTATTAATACCCAGCGAATACCTGATGTCATCCTGACATTACCACCCGGTTACCATGCTTTGAATGCTTTGTTGAATGCTTCCAATCCAACACCTCTGCAAACCCCAGCCAGTTCTCTAGGTGGTCCTCCGTTTCCTGGGCACCCTATTCACGGTAGGGGGATAGTTCCCGGTTCTCCAGGTGGAACTATACCTACGGTAGGGGGACCAACCTCACCTTTTGGACAAAATATACCTCCTGAATTGGCCCAGTATTGGAATCAGCTTCTACAAAACTTTCCTCAAAATGATAGGGGGCAGCAAACTGTCCCTACTGTAGGCCAACCGTATCCAGGTATAACTAATCCTATTTGGGGTTCGGGTCAAACTACTCAACCTCAAGTCCCTACTCAAACTCAAGGTTACAATCCTTGGGGCTATTATCCTATCCGGCCACCACCAAATCAACCATGACCTTCCCTCTATGGACAGTCTGCTTATGGTCCTACTGGTTTGCTGACAGGGCTTCCACCCCAAAGCCATCAGTACCCGCAAGTAAACCGGCAGTTACCTTTTCTTGCTACCTTAGATTTTCCAGATTTGTCTAGGATTCTAAATGATCCTATTCGTCACTCTCCCTAATGGCATGCTATTCCTGCTAAGCTTCCATTGGATATTCCGAAATTCGATGGCAAGGTGGGAGAGGACCCAAATAATCATGTCATGAATTTTCACTTATGGTGTTCGTCCAACTCGCTGATGGATGACTCCATTCATCTACGTCTTTTTCAACGAACCCTTACCGGTTCGGCTGCGAAGTGGTATATTGAATTGCCACAAGGTTTCTTTTATGATTTCAACACCCTAGTTATGGCGTTTCTTACACATTACCAGTTACCGATCCGTTATGATACTGGGACTGAGATCTTGACTTCTTTCAAACAAACTAAAGGCACTCATATATCAGATCATATTCATGAGTGGCGAAGGAGACGACGTCTCATTAAACTTGAACTCCCTGATCAGTTACTGGCATAATGGTTTATGAAATATTTCGTGAATGAAATTGGTAAAGACATTTCTATGGGCGGTGTTGTTACATAGGAGCAGGCTATAAGTCGTGCTCAGTATCTTGACCTCGTTTATTCGCAAACGGGAACACTTTACGATTTATTACCTGAACTACCTCGTCCTGGTACTTCCAGCACTTCAACTGCTCCAGCTGCCTCTCATGCAGCTGATGGTGTGATTGGTACTGCTCATACCCACTCACATTCTGTTTCAACTACAACCTCTAAATCCAATTCTTCTAATGTTCAAAATGCTCCGTCTCCTGCCCCTTCCACCGGTAAAACTTCTGAGGTGAACGTTGTTCAATCTACACTGACTGGTAAAAATAAATCAAAGAAAGGAAGAGGCAAGAATAAGGAGAGTAAAAATAATAATCAAACTAAGAAAACTAAAACCCCTCCTGTTGAAGACCGGGATAAGCGCAAACCACGCTACCCTTTCCTTATTCGTGGTGATGATCACTACACGAAGGATTGTCCTCGACGTGCCAAAGTTACTAAGTTCCTTCAAGGAACGCTGAAAACCTCTACATCGGCAGTCTTGTCCCAACCCTTCCCGTCTCAACAACAGGATTCGTTGGTCATCCATGACCAACCCTCTACTTCTACGACCTCATATGTTTTGATGTGTATCGGTGATTCTAAGAAAGATAACGTTGCACTCACGACTAGAGCCAAAGACTATACTCCATCTAAAGAGAAGGTTGACGATTTACCTCCTGATTTGGTACAGCCCTCTCCGCCGAATCCACCTACGAATGGTCCTATTCATCTCGAATGACCGAGCCTTGATACAATTCTGCAACCACCCCCAAAAGGTGTCGTTAAGAAATCGGCCTTCAATCCTCATGCTCATGTGGCCCAGAACTATAGCATTGTCGAAGATCTGGCCCAAGCACCTTCAGCGATGTCTGCCCTTGAAGTGCTTTAGTCTTGTCCTGCACAATGAAGGGCTCTGTTGAAAGCCATAGGTGGAATTGATCCTACAGATACGAATCTAATAGTCTTTGACTTGGAAGATCATATTCCAAGGTTGCCTCCTTGGCTTGCGTTTCAGATACAAGTTGTTGTCGCCGACAAGAATGTTTGTCGAACTGCTATTGATGAGGGTGCCTCTACGTGTGTAATGTCTTTTGCTTGTTGGAAAGCCATTGGCTCTCCTCCTTTAAATGAATCACAAAATACTTTGAAAGCCTTCAATGGATCTGGTTTTAAGCCTTACAGTGTTCTTCCATCGTTTCCTGTTACTCTAGAAGGTAAGACCATCCAAGTTGAAGTGGAAGTTTTCGATGCTCCCCTGGATTATAATCTTCTGCTTGGTCGTAGCCAGATAGATTTCATGCAAGCAGTTGTGTCAACACTTTTCCGTGTAGTCTGTTTTCCTCATCAGGGGAAGGTTGTTACAGTTGACCAACTTGCCTTCTTTAATTTCGATACTCACACTGGAAACGTGTCGTTTATAGATAAAACCCCACCAGGTTACGAGAATGTCGGTGTCGGCCTTTTAAAAGACTCTTCGTTAATGGGTACTTTCCCCATACTACCACCACCTGATATTCCACGCCCGTCAGTTGCTTCTATTAATATGATCTCCGTTGTACCTCATGAGATTCCGGTGTCTTCTGACCTTTAGATAGTCCCTGGTCTAGGAGATCATACTCATTTCGATGACATCATGTCGTTAAGTCCGGTTGAGTCTACTTATCAAGCACTTCAATCGACAACCCTTTCTACACCCTCTCTTGATGAGTTGTCTCCCGATCCTTGCCGTGTTATCTTCCCCACTGACAAGATGATCATGTCTGTCATGGGGGGCACCCCTTGGAATGTTGGGCATCATCATTCCAGTTTGTTTCTGGAGCAACATACTCTTGAGCACTATCGTCGGATCCCATCTCCGTTGACTAGTGTTGTCATCTCGCCCGTTCCTGTGGTCTCACTTGATCCCTTTATGACAGGGGGCATAGATTTCATGACATGTCACCCTCACTCGGCCGGGGGGCATGGTTACCACACTGTAGCCATGGATTATTTCACAAAATGGGCCGAAGCGAGGCCGACATTTCACAACACTGGTATCCCTTCGAGTGAACCCAGGCATGGGTTGTACTTGAAGAAGTACTATGCATAAGTCATTTGTGCATGAGTACTTGTATTTTTACGTATCATACTTTGTGTGTGTTACTTTAGTTTTCTTTTGACGTTATCTGGTCTCTGCCCTTACGTGACGTTGTGTTTGATTGCCAGATGTTGGAGTATTCACTACCTTATATTGGCTTCGCTGATGGTGCTAGCCGTAGTACTCGAAACCTAGCTTCTGCTGCATGGGCAATCTATGCCCCAACAAATGAGTTCATATCTTTACGAGGTGTATGTCTTGGCCGAGCAACCAACAATATCACAGAGTATAGCACCGTTATTGAATTATTGGTTGATGCTATCTCTCTCAGAATTCGTCATTTGGTTGTGCGACTTGACTCGCAGCTTGTAGTACTACAACTAAGTAATGTCTACTCTATTCGAAGTCCTACTTTGTTAAGGGTATATTTGCGAATTCTCCTCTTGGAACGGTATTTTGATCACATTGAATATCAGCATATTCCTAGATGTATTAATACATTAACAGATGCTTTAGCTAATTATGTATTGGACATGCATTTAAATCATTTATAAATCAAACACATTACAATTCACACAATGTAAAGTAAACCAGTAGAAGCCGTTTGTATATATATAATGATCAAAAGAGTTTGTTTTTACAAAATGTTTGTCCGAAGACCAAAATATCAAAAATTGAAGCTTATAGCTTCTACATAGTGACGTCACGAGTGACGTTCACAGTAACACACAACTGCCCTAGCAACCCTGCGGAGCAGTCGACCCATAGCTGTTGAAACCCCTACAGTATGACGTTGATCACGTCGTGGAACCTCTTCCAGAGTCATATCTAGAATGTCTACTGTCAGGCCTTCTAAGTTCTGTTCCACCACCTGGTAATCTTCGACATACTGTGGTAATACTGCTGCTGCTTCTCCTCGTCGCTGGATAGGAGAGGTACCAGGAGGTCTACACGGTCCAACGTCTGTGTTATCAACAAATATTTTGTGTTAGTTTTCAGATAAATCTATAAAACAAAAACATTTAAATATGATTAAAATTCAAAAACATTTAAAAAGAGAAAATTTGTGTACTTCTTACCGAGGTCTCCCCACTGAGCATCTTCAGGTAGTGCTAGATCTGGATCTCCTCGGAAATCCAACCCGACATATGCGTAGTCATCGACCATCAACATCTGGTTTTGCAACCAATCAAAGAAAATATCGTCATATTTGACGATTGGTCCTGCCACGTGTCGGGCCATGAGCCAACACCATCGTAACATCCTCGGATCCCTAAGACCCGAAAAGTTCCACTCAACCTGTAGACGAAATATAGGGACCCTCTCTAGGAAGAAGGACACTAACAAAGATCCATATCCAAATTGTTTCAGATCTCCCTACTTGCACTTAGTCAGCTGTTTTTTGATATTGCGCAATACTGCATCAGCCCAGTTAAATACTCGGGGCTCAGTACACTCGATGGCGTACTAGAAATAGCTCTGCAATGCCATATGGGGAGTGGCACTTCTATCCATCTGAGCAATCGTGAAGAGAATAGTGCGGAGAGTCAAGTCAGTTACTCCCCAGATTGCCACTTTCCCTTTCTTTCTTTCGGCCTCAGGTACGCAGTATTGGTTGCAATATTCACTCATTTTTAACCCGCCTGCTCTGCTGCCGGTCAGACTGACATAGGACCCACGCCTGGATAATCCGGTCAAGAAATATATGTCCTCAATGTCAATGGTTAATGTATGAGCTCCTACAATGAAAACTTGCTGGTCCGGATCCCACATTCGGACTAAATACTCCAACAATCGGACTTGGGCTCTCATGCCCGGGATATGGAAGTATTTTAAGAGACCACAATCTCTTAATGCAGCTATGGTGGGAGGATGATTCTCGGCATTTGCGTTATCCTCCTCATGTTCTCATTCTCGCCACTCAAGCACCATGTTTGTGGCTATTTACCTGCATAAGAAACTATTTACCTGCATAAGAAACATACAAACATGATTAATGATCTTATTCATGAAATGAATCTTTTCCATTGGCTAAACGTTTCAAATTTTTTTGAGTTCTGCGCTATTCGCAGGTGCCATATTATGCACAGTGCAAACTTCTCACAGGTGGCTTAAGGCCCACCTGCGAGAACGAGTCATTCTCGCAGGTCCCGTATGGGCCACCTGCGAGAATGCCTCCACACATATATGGTTTTAAAAACTAACTTAAAACAAAAATTTAACCAATGAAATCAAAATTTTAAACCATAAAAAGATCAGGGATGAAGAACCTACCAAGATGTTGTTGACGTCTCGTCAAATGATCACTCGTAGCTCCCAGAAATCGACACCAAATTCAGAGGGTAAAATGAGGGTTTTTGGAACTCAATGGTAAAAATGTGAAATGATATGGTAAATTTAGTTATTTACTCATTTTAATTACTTTTTACTATATCAAATTTGGGTTTTTTATGTTTATTTATTATTTAAACCTAATCACTAATGTGAAAATGAGTGTAATGACTTGCAGGTGTGAAACATGGATGATTATGGACAGAGTTTTCCCTGGTGTGGTGTGATTTTGATTGTTTTTTATGGTTTTTACGTAAAACCTCGAGCGCTTTTTTGTCCGTTCTTGTGCTTGTAAAAAACATAAGAACGTGATCGAGCGTCGTTTTATCACTTTTTTGGGCTCGCTGTGGTTATACGAAAAAGGAACACCCCTGGAGTTTTCTTTAAGCCGTCCGAAGGATGAGCTTATATCAACAAGCATATGTGATCCTCTTCAAGCTTGCATAAAAATAAAGAGGTACTTGCCAGAAATAGTGGGGGAAAATTTGGGAAAGGGATATGTTTCATCTTTGTATTGATTGGCAGTAAGTGTCGCTCTTGAACATGACACCCCCTATTCATCATTTGAAGCTGGTTTGGGAAATCCATCTGTCTCTCTTTCGATTAATTACAAGGTAATTCCATGTGTTGTCTTTGAGTCAATGCTGCCAAATCATTGGTCGTGTCGTTCATATGTTCAAGAGAAGTCCGTCTGAAACCTCTGTTGAGTCAGCCATCTGCAGTTATCCATTCTCTTTGTGTCGGCCTTCCCTGTGTCCAGTCCAATTTGCAAAATGCTCTGTTTCACCTTCAAACTCTGTTACTCATTTCATGTCATTGATGGGGGATACATCAAGGCCCTCCTGTGATGAGTTTTGTTCCGTCGACTTCAACACATTATACAGAATCAAGACTTAGAAATTATTCAGTACCTTGGAGCTTGCATGCCTCAATGGCAAGTTTCCTCGCTTTCGACAATGGGTTTACATCATTGACCCCTGATTGAAAGATTCCATTGGATGTTCGACATCAAATCATTTATTCACATTCGATGGATTGTACTATGGTACCTTGGGAGTCATTGATATCAATGGTGATTTCCCTCACACTTGTTAACGGTTACATCAATGACCGGTAATCAAGTGGTTTCTTCCATGTTTGACTTCGACACATGTAATCACATGGTTAGATTCGTACTTTGGGTGATGAGATTGAAGACCCTGTATATTCTCTTTGTGACCCAGGTTGCGATGGAGTATGTATAATTTGTGACACATACATCCACTGTGTATCTTTCATGGCTATGTCGTCTTGATTTGAAAATTTATTGCGTAGATCCACAGTGTATTCAAGTGGCTATGCTATATTGTGACAGCATGGATCCATAGTGTATGATTGGTGGCCATGACCTTTGTTTATGATGTCATCATTCTATGATCTAAGTATGGGAATGCCTACCTCAAAAATCGGTATATACGATATTCTGCAGATGCTTGGATGTTTGCAAGTTTCCGATTAGATGTGCTCTTGGTTCTTGACACACACATGCAACTTACAAAGTCTATCGACTGTCACTGGTTCCAATATCAGACTTTGGGGGGCATTCTGTTATCCATAATTTTGGTCGTCATGCTGATGTAATAATGATGGAGAACTCAGGCTCTTCACTAGAACACTTTCCTGAGAAAAGTTACCTTTGTCTCTTTCCAGAAATCACATTTTTAAGGGAGGTTCACAGGCTACCTATACATTTACCTACGAGAATGCATTATTCTCGCAGGCTGCCTTAAAGCAGGGTGCGAGAGGTTCGCACTGTACCTAACTATCAGGGTGCGAACATCTTCTAAAAGAAGGAAAAAGATGAAATTCTCGAACCTTCTAGAAGGGAATCTTCTAGAAGGATGAGTTGGCATTCGAATGGTTATCTAAGTACTGGCTTTCCTGATATCTTGGGATCATTCCTATCCAATTAACTAATCCATTCTCTCCTATATATTGAGGAGAATGCTCATGGAAAAGGTGAGAAGAAAACTAGCAAGAGATTGATTGGAGAATTAGTGGAAGATTGTATGAAGGACTGATGCTACAACAGCTAGAGACACCAACAAGGTTATTAAAAGTGGTTGATTTTCTTCATGCATGAGCAAGTGTGTGTGTCAGAGCTAGGAGCCATCGAAAGGAGGTTTGCAACATCAAGGCTCAGGTTGTAAGTTTCACTTTCAATCAATATAATACAGTAATATGTCCCTTTTCCATAAAGCTAATGTCACTTTATTGCATAACTCCTTGATCATATGCATAGATTAACTATTGAATATATTGAATTGTCTTCACTTCGATTTGTTTGTTTTGTTGTGGTCTGGATGATACAAGAGCATTGGAGTGAAGCTTGGAACAACAAAGACCCAAGGAAGCGATCATAAGGTATGTACATGATTCTTGCCTCCTAGTTTATTCAACAGTTAAAATCTAGGGAAAGTATATTATTCTGTCCTGTTTTGTTTTAGATCTAGGTGGATCTAGGGAGATCGGTTTGTGTCCGCACTTACAGATTAATCCTGAAACAACCTGACAGTGCAGTGGCACCCTTGCGGGTGAGGTGAAGATGTCTCGGTACTCCTCCATGACCTTGTCCATTCGTTGTTGTCATGAGGAGGAGCCCTGTCTGGAGGTCGTGGCCATCATCTTCTTCTTTCCCTAAGGGTGAATCATCAGGAAAACAAATTTCCCAATTTTGGAAATGAGCTTACTGCATTGTTTTGCAGTAACCAAAGAGATAACGACAGGCGGTGGTACCTATGGTATACTGTACAAATTATTTCCCAAGGTAACAATAAAAACACGAGGTCAGGACTCATACACAACATGTCGCTTCCACAAGTATGGTTGGCCTAATAATACATCACAAATATCAAGAGGAGCAATGTCACATAATACCTCATCGGTGAAGGGCTTGATGTTGCAGGGAAGGCGTCATTGTTGGCTGACGCGAAGATCTCGTCCTTGGTGAAGCCACCCGATGGTGTACGATTGTGGGTGTGTTGTGGTTGGCAAGCCCAAACACTTCACCACCTCTATTGAAATGAGGTTCTTTTGGCTTCCGTTGTCGATGATGAAGTGTAGCAGGGAATCCTTTACCCACATCTGGGAGTGGAAGAGACACTCCTCCTCCTCTAGATCTTCTGGTTCTTCCTTTTGGATCTTTGTGGTGGAAACGGTGGCATTGGGCTCCACATTGATAATCTGATTCCCTCTATAATTCCCCTTCTTGGCTTCTGATTCAATGTCAGAGCATGCATCTGATTAAGAAGCCCTCATCTCGGCCACTAGTGACTGTTTGGCTCAACACTCACTTGTGTTGTGAGTGCAGCTCTTATGGAACTCACACCACTTTCTCGTGTCCTTCTTCGGATTCACGGTGTTGTTATTTTCTTGTGGATTTGGTAGGTTATCTTGAGATTCCATGCCTTGGCTTTGTCCTTTATTTTGTAGTTTGGGGGCACCTTTTGCTTGATTTTGATTTGCATATCCAAAGTCTCGCTTCTTCTGTTTGAATTTCTGCTCAATCTTGGCAGCATACCAGTATGTCGTACCAAGTGAGGAGATGTCGAGGAACTCCATTTCCTCTTGAATGTATCTGTATAGACAACTATGGTACTTCAACACTAATTTTTTCTCCAAATCTTTGATACCTAACTTTGTGTGCAGGGTATGGAATAGAGTCGTTAGCTCATGCACATCTTGATCCCTTTGTTGCCGCAACGTATTCCATTGTATGTACTTGTCGTCATATCTCCCCACGGGATAATATTGTTCATTGATGGCGTCTCAGAAAGAATTCCAAGTGGGTATGACCGAGAACAGGGAGGGTTTCTCCTTGTCCTTTTTCTCACAGTAGGTTTCCCACCAGTCCTTGACATGGGGGGCAACTTTGAGGAGTGAAAAAATAATCTTCTCTTGGTCGGAAAAGTCATGAACCGAGAAATATCCTTCTAATAGATTCAACCATCTATCTACGATGTCTACATCTATTTGACCATCAAATATGGGAATGTCAAAGTTTACTTGTACCTTAAAAGGGGTTGTGCCTCCAGAGTGGTTGTTGGATGCAGATGCGCCACCAGTGTGAAATTGTTGAAGGATCTGAGCGAAGTTATCAATCATCGCGTTCCTTTTTTTTTCAAGGGCCTCCTCGAGTAATATTTTGATAGAATCTCCTGCTCCCTCGTCTTTCTTTTCGTCCCCCATGGGCGGTCGTCATGGTTTGCAAGGCTGATCTTGCAAAGGTTCAACCAAATCAAGCCCTAACTCCTTATACCCCGACCTCGTTGGGGACATGCAAAGAAGGATCAAGAAAGAGCAAACTGCTCTGATACCACTGATCCAGATTTATGCAAGAACGCAATAGAATACACAAATAACCATGAATACAAAGATGCAATGGAAATAACACTTCATTTCATTAATATCAAAGAACTGAAATTTATTTACAGACATAATAAAAATAAACTAGCTAGGGCGATGGTAGCTTATCTCTGAGAAGAGATGTGGCAGCTACAAGCCTCTAGACTCTATGTTCCAATGAGGCTCGAAGGCCTATCTATTATTGAGAAACAATGGAAACCCTAAACATCCAAAAGTGAGATCGGAAGAG